>CAUYQV010029413.1:0-30047 GCA_963574575.1 Galagoides demidoff | reverse complement strand
TGGATACTTTTTCCTCCATTCTTGCGATACTTTGCTCAGAAGAATATTCTCCAGTTCCATCCACGTGAACATGAAGGACGTAAAGTCTCCATCCTTCTTAATGGCTGCGTAGTATTCCATGGTGTACATATACCACAGTTTGTTGATCCATTCATGGATCGATGGGCACTTGGGCTTCTTCCGTGACCTGGCAATTATGAATTAGGCTGCAATGAACATTCTGATAAAAATATCTTTGTTGTAATGCGACTTTTTGTCATCTGGGAATATACCTAATACTGAAACTGTATGTTATCTGAATTTTAGAATCTCTTGGTATGTCTGGAAAGTTCTCTTTCATAATTTCATGAAGAAGAGACTCTGTGTTTTGGGAAGCAACTTTGTCACCTTCAGGGATTCCTATAAGGCAAATATTAGTTTTCTTTGAATTATCCCAGAGTTCTCTGAGAGAAAGATTCATTTTTGCTCTCCATTTCTTTCATCTTTGAGCTCTTGGGCTTGTTTAGAAGCTTTGTCTTCAATGTCAGAGAGCCTGTCTTCTGCCTGTTCCATTCTGTTACCAAGGGATTCTCCTGTATTTTTTATATCTTTGAGGGCTGCAAAATCTTGCTTCAATGTTTCAAAATCTTTGGTCATTTTATCTTTGAAATCATTGAGTTTTTGAGACAAATTTTGAATAATTTCTTGAGATATCTTTTGAATAATGTCTTGAAATTCTAATTCCTTCCTTTCCTGTAATCTGTCAATCTTATTTGCTATCTAGATTCTGAACTCGATTTCTGCCAGCTTAGCCATCTGTTTGTGGATGGGATCTTCAGTTGCTTCTGCTCCATTCTTCCTTGGGGGACTTGATCTACTCTGGCTATTCTGGTTATCAGAGTTTTTCTGCTGATTCCACCCCATAGTAAATTTGCACTGTTTGGAGACTGTCCCAACACCATTCAGCCTGTGGCTACCACTGGAGAAGATGTTGGCTTCTTCTGGTTGCCAGGAGAGATAGGGCATGTCTGTCCAGAAAGGCCTCAGTGGTGTGAGCCTTATTATTCTAGCTGCTGTGACTGTTGCTCTTCACCTCTGGGTACCGTCAGACCTGTGTGGTTCCCTCTCAACTGACTGTCCTCTCACAGTTCTCCAGCCACTGGGCCTGGGGTGCCAGGAATGCATGGGTCGAACAGTCCTGGGGCACCGGGCTCAGGTGCTGGGGGCAGCGGCCATTTGGGTCAAACAGTCCTCAGTGTGTCCCGCTTGGGTGCCCGGGGCCAGTGGCCAAGCAGTGGCAGCAGTGTGGGTGACCAGTTCTTGGCCGCTGGAGTTGGGGGGGGGTGGCAAAGCAGTGGCAACTGTGCAGGGGGTTGCACAAGTCAAACAGTCCTGAGATGCCCTGCTTGGGTATACAGGGGGTTGTGCCCAAGCGGTGGCAACCTAGGGTGACTCGCAGATCAAACAGTCCTGGGGACTCTGCTTGGGTGCCCAGCGGGCAGCAGCAGTTCCATAGGGGATGTACTGGTTGAATATTTCTCAGTCTGCCCCTCTGGGGTGCCCATGGGCCATGGCCAAGCAGCAGCCACACAGGGAATATACAGCTCAAGCAGTTCTCTGGCTGCAGGGTGAAATAGGGTGCTTGGTCCTGCAGGGATGGGATGATGCTGCTCTTGGGCCTCCTCTCACTGTCTCTGACGGCAAGGGGGGAAGGGTGTTGTCAATTGTCAAAATTGTCAAAATGGGAATTCAAAATGGCAGCAAAATGTTAGTTTGATTTTTCTGCCTGGCTAGAGGGTGTTTGGAGTCTCAGCAGGGTCTCTCTAGAGGAGTAGACCCCTCTTTCTGTAGCTCTTACACGTGGGGTGATACAAGTCCTCAGTTCACCACTTGCCTGTAGGAATCTCACAGGAGTAGGCAAAGAGAAAAAACACAACTTTTGGGGGAGGGGACGGACACCCTTCCTTCAGGATGTATTATGTACATGTAGATTGCTTTCTAGGAAATGCAACTTGCCTCAGCAGAGTTGTTCTTCAAATATCACTCTTCTCTCTTGGCTGGGCTCCTAGTCTTCAACTTTTCTGGACTTTATCCTTCTCTCTGGACAGGACCTTCTGTCAGAGGCTGGTACCTGCCAGCCATCTTGCACCTCCCCTCCCCAGATGACTCTTTTTAAGCACCTTACAGTACATTTAATGATTTAGTTCAAGGAGCAGGAAGGAAAGACGGAGGGAAAAAAGAAGGGAAAGAGAGAGATTAGGTTCAGATATAAGACAGGTACCATACATTATATTAGAACAGTATTGTCTAATAAAAATTTTTGTAGCTACATTAAAAAGTGGAAGAAAACATGAAATTACTTTGACACTATAAAGCGCATATATCTTATGTTATTATTTCCTATTAAATGAACAATAAATAAATAAATATATATATATATTTTTTTTTTGAGCAGTTTTTGGCAGGGGCTAGGTTTGAACCCACCACCTCTCTCTGGCATATGAGGCCAGCACCCTACTCCTTTGAGGCACAGGCACTGCCTGAATAATAAATATTTTAATAGTAATTTTGATTAACTCAAAATTGTCAAAATGGTACTCCACATACAATGAATGTAAACATGTTTATGAAATAGTTTACCTTTTTATACTAAGCATTCAAAAGCTTTACACATTTTAATTCCATCTGGAATACATAATCTATGTATAAATTTTATAAAATAAAAAGTTGAAGAAGTATACTTACATGCTCACTGTGTTCCAGACATACGTCAACATTTTCCAGTAACTGAATTGAATAACCATTTTAAACTCTAACTGAACAAATAATAAATTAACAATTCTATTCATTTGCTGCACTAGCCACATTTCATTTGCTCATTATTCACATTTGGGCTTTGGCTTTCATTTTGGACAGCAGAATTGTAGTACAAGAATTTACATTCTCTCTAAATACATGTATACAATCTTAGTAAGTTATTTCCTTTTTGGGAATGACTGCATCCTAAAAGTTTTATAGTGAAAACTGTTTTTATCCTACTGATATTTACTCTTGGGAATATTAATTTTTGCCCCAAAGTTTAAGAAAAACTAAAAAGCGCAGTGCCTGTGGCTTAAGGAATAGGGTGCCAGCCTCACATCCTGGGGGTGGTGGGTTCAAGCCCAGCCCCTGCCAAAACTGCAAAAAAAAGGAAAAACAAAAAATTACCAGTGTTTATAATTTTACTTCTTGTGACATTATTTTGAAAAATCTACCCTTTTGTGCTATGCTTGTATTTACCAGGGTAGCAGCCAATGTGGTGTATTAAGAGTGTTTGTCCTGGTATCTACCTCATATGGAACATTCTCCCTTCTGATACATCTGTTCAGTTGGGATACAAAATGAAATGAAATAAGTATTTGCAATTTGTTATCATTTGAATTAGTTAAAATGATCTTCTCTCAATACATTAAATGATATAATTGCATAATCTAAAGTCGTTAGACTGATTTCATTTTCCACAAGGAACAGATGTCATGGCAAATTTCTCCTCACATTTGAGCAGCCCCAGATATTCTAAAAAGGAAGTTATCATCGCAAAAGACAGCTCCATGGATTAAACAGAAAAGTGGGTAATTTTTTAATGTAGATATTCTCCTACTTCGTATTTTTGTGCCTAATTCCATATTTTTAATACTCCAAGGCCCTCTTTAATTTCTTGTTATGTACCCTAAGACCCCAGGAGAAGAATACATAATCATTTATATCATTGCAATTCATTGGAATGAAGACACTGAGAAAGTTCTGTAGGAAATTATTTAAAAATTAGGGAATCCAAATTTTGACAGATATTATTCATGCTTTCATCACTCATATACATGTATACATCTATCACCTTATATGGACATGATTTATGGTTATGGAGTGGCAAACAGATTTGGAGTTAACCAAGTTTGGTGGAATTTAAAGTAGGAAAACTTGAGGACTCAATGAAATTCAAGAGATTGGGTACATTTCCATCCAAAGGGGACATTTCATGAGCATACAGTACACTTCCTGGGTGAAGAACACAGCTAAAACTTAGACTTTACCTTACAAAAAGCAAACCGTGCAACCTAATTTTATGTACCCCCATATTAATCTGAAACTTTCAAAAAGTAGGAAAATTTTTGATGTATTTTTCATAGAACCACAAAGAGATGTTCTATTTTTATTTGTATGTAGACTCTTTATACCTTCCTGATCAAAATACAATGTATCTTAACCGGTTTGGGTAAAGCAGAGTTTGCTTATTTTTATTGCAAATTGAAGCCAGGACAATGCACAGCCAGGAGTAACATGGCTCTATGTAGATGTGACCTTTTTTATCTCACGGCACACTTGAACCTATAGTTAAACTTCCACAGCCACTGTAAATTATGTTGATCAAAAAAAGAGTAAAAACAAGAATATACATACTGTGAATTCAGTTCTACAGAAAAAATTTAATTAATAATCTTTAAAAATTTTTACAGAACACCTAAGGTCCTCTCACTGCTCTCTACCTATCTGTTGAATACAAGATAAAATGTTACCTGAGAATAGGTAAGGAATAGAAAGGGGGATTGAAACAAGAAACAAAATCCATATGAGAATATCCCAACCTCAGAATAAAATGAAATCTCACTCCAGCTACTTCCAAATTTTTAGTTATGTGGTTCATGTTCTTCTACCCCCCAAGATAGTTTTGCTGTGTTTCTGTATTTTACTATAAAAAAGTAATGAATCATACAATTTGATTTTTGCCAGTTTTCTTCCCACAAAAATATCATGGTTTATTTTTCATTAGTGACCTCCATGTTATACAGGAAATAAGTGGGAGAATGAGTCATAACTTTAGGATGTATGGGAGAAGCAGCATGGGAGAGGTTAGCCTCTCATTATACCTCTAGAAAATTAGTTTGTAGGGAAATAAGTTAGTCTGGTGCTCCAGAGACATAAATGAAAAATTGTTTCTTTATCTAAAATTTAAGTCTTTCACATGGTTATGATGAAAATCTGTTTATATTTTATCACAGATTTATAAGCAATCCATTTAGCACTATTGTATATATTATTGCTGTATAAAAATAGCTAGCAAAATATAATTTAAAAATTATTTATTTTCCTCTGGAGAGCAAAATTTATCTGTGATAGCTCAGAAAGTTCATCTAGTTTATCATTATTTTCAATAAAACAAGAATTATAAAATATTGAACTTAACAATAAATTTGAAATTTTGCCAAGTGAATGTAAGAAAAATATGGAACAAGAAGGTCCTGAGTTTTGATCTGTGAATAGATGTATTCTATTACTTATTCAAACATTACCACTGATCAGGAAAAGCACACAGAGATATGCTCAGAATAATTGACTCATATTCTTTAAGAGTTTTCTTACTTTAGTCATTCAAGTAAAGCTTGACACTTTTTTTTTGCTATTTTTGCTGGGGCTGGGTTTGAACCCACCACCTCTGGCATATGGGGCCAGTGCCGTACTCCTTTGAGCCATGGACACCGCCCAAGCTTTATACATTTTTCAAAGCTTTGTCAGTTTGAAAACACTTTTAAAGTAAGAAGATAGAATGTGACATACCTTATGAGTTTATTTACTCTGTTTATATCTTTAAATATGTAGACATAAATTTTAAATTAAGACATACATCACTATTTGTATTCTTTTCTGGGCACCACAAAAGTTAGTGGCAGCCCTGATAAAAGTGTAACATTCTATTTATGTATTTTTCAGAAAAATGCAGTGAGGAGAAACTGTGAGTCACACAAAGTATTTTGGTTTTTGGAGAACAATGAGGAGAGGACAGAGATGACTTAAGAAAACAAAATAACAAAATCAAAGACATGAAGTAAAAGTAACTAGGCATATTCATGGAAATTAGATAAGTTGCCTGGCATAGGAACTCCTTTTTGTTATAAAATGGAACAGTAAGCTGAAATCTTTCAAAGAGGACTCTTAAAAGGCAGGCTATGGAGTTCAGAACTGAATCAGTAGTACTTTGGGCAGCTATCTGAAATCAAATCATAGACTGGGCGTGATGGCTCCTACCTGTAATCCTAGCACTCTAGGAGGCTGATGAAGGTGGATTGCTTGAGCTCAGGAGTTCAAGACCAGCCTGGACAAGAGTGAGACCCCATCTCTATTAAACTAGCTGACATTGTGGTGGGGGCCATAGTTTCTGCTATTTAGGAACCTAAGATAAGAAGAACTCTTGAGCCCAAGTGTTTTGAGGTTGCTGCAAGCTATGATGGTATAGCACGCTACCCAGGGTGACAGAGTGAGACTCACTCTCAAAAAAAAAAAAAAAAAAAAATATCAAATCACAGTTTGAAAGGTTATAATTAGCATTTTCATATACAACCCATCCTCAGAAATTTTTGCAAAAATCAATTTCATTCATTTGCCTTAAAAAAAAAAAAAGCTATCTTATCTTCCAGGTTTTAAGTTCCTTTGAAGTGAGAGATTTTTACCTCATTCAGGTTTTGTCCCTGTTGTTCCTCTCATAGTGCTTTGCATTTGATTACATAATAAATAGTTGATAAATAATAAACCAACCATATTATTAGCCTGTTGACCATTTTTATTGTCCTTCTGTTAATGTTGCTATGAAATTTTATTTCTAATTAGATTGTGAATTCCTCAGAACGGAGTAGTAATTCTTCCAATTTGCCCCAGCATATTTATTCAGTCTCCAATTGGAAGATATTTGGGTTGCTTCCTATTTTGAGCGTTTATGATAGAGCTTGTATTGGATTAAATAGTGTACTCCAGAAATGTGATGTTTTTTGGAAATAAGATCTTTGTAGACTCACCATATTTTGCTGTATATAATGAACACATTTTTTGCCCAAAATTTAGAGGGAAATATCAGGGTATCTATGAGTAGTATGACTCAGGAGCAGGGGAGCCCAGTGAGCTTCTTGGGCTGCTGTGCCCTCCTCCCTGGGCCTGCCTGGGGCACAGGTCTCTAGCCCAGGAGGATCCAGGATCTTGTAGGAATGGGCCAGTGAGCCCTACAAGGAGTGCCACTATCATGGGAGGGGGCGGTGGCTGGGCTGGCAAGGTGGCCCATGGCCATGCCTGGTGAATGCTGAGACCCAAGGCCTAGCTCCCTGGATGGGACTGGGAGCCCCATGCAGACCCTGGGGACCCACCTGGTTCCCCACAGGCTGAGCAGTCTCAGAAGCTTCTGACCTGCTGGCTATGCACATGACCATTTCAGACATAACTCACGATGTGGCAGGGAGGGAAGGACGGCTAGGAAGGAAGGAAAGGGCAGCCTTACAGAGTGAACTGCTACAGGAAGATAGTGCAGTGTGCACATTTACCAGGGAGCATTAAACCTCCCAGATGTGTCTATCCTGGCTAAGAGTTGGCCACTTTCTCAATAGGGTTTTTCCTGAAAGTCTGGACCAAAAATGTGGATATGCATTATATATGAGAGTGCATGGCAAAATATGGTAGCTAACATGTTAACTATGATAGCTTGATCATACAACTAATTTCAGGACCCCAACCTCCCTGGAAGCACAATTCAAAATTATTGTATTGTCAACTCTTCTCAATCCCAACTTCAAGAACTAATTATATCCCCTCTTGATTTTCCCCTTTTATGTAGGGCACTAAGTCAGCTTTTCCACACATGTCAAGAACTTAGCATCATGGAGTCTACGCTCATTCTTAAATGGCAAAGGCACAGTAGTCAATTCATGGAAAGTTGGATTTTGTGCCACTTTATCTTCTTATCCATTATCTTACCTACATTGTTTGAAAGTCAAGATTAGTAGTTAACTCTCGTAACAATATCTCAAAGATTTTTAAATGGCAAAGCCATGAGAAAAGCCTGTGGCAGTTAGAACCTGGTTTATTTGTTAGGTACAGAGGTGTGTGACTTAACCTTGGCCTGGCATGCTTAGGTCTTCTTTATAATTTAGTATCTTATTGCCACAAGAAGTCCGTTCCATCAGTCTTACTCTACTTTAAAAGAATGCTGGTCAGTTGTGTCTGAACTACAAAAACAAGTGGGTAGAATGAGGTGTTATGACCTCTACAAAAACAAGTGGGTATAATGGCCTCTATCCCATTAAGGACTGCGGAATCAGTTTTTAAGGTTTTTCTGGCATTGGGATACCCTCAGCCAAGAAGATGCGTTTAGTCGATTGGAAGACTTAGGATTTTATTTTCAATTTATACCTGTTGGCCAGTGATGTCAGCCTTATTTTGGGGGAATTATTTTCTACCCATAGTTCAGCCTCTTTTTACATTGACAACCTTCTATGTCCTCTATATTGTCTCTGTGTGTGCTAGTGTTGTGTGTGTATAGGAAATTCTCATGGGCTGGCACCTGTGGCTTAGTGCCTGGGGCACTGGCCCCATTTACCAAGGGTGGCAGGTTTGAACCTGGCCCCAGCCAAACTGAAACAACAAAAACAACAAAAAATAGCTGGGCATTCTGGTGCTATACTCCCAGCTACTCGGGAGGCTGAGGCAAGAGAATTGCCTAAGCCCAAGAGCTGGAAGTTGCTGTGAGCTGGGATGTCACAGCACTCTACCGAGGGTGAAAAAGACTATGTCTCTAAAAAAAAAAAAAAAGAAAAAGAAAAGAAAATTCTCATCAATTATTTACCCAGCACACCATTGCTCCACTCATTTACTTTCCTCAGGTATTTAAAGTATAAATGCTAAGCATGGCTTCTTTTTTTCCTCCTAATTCACTGAGGGACAAATATATGAAATTCACCCATGAACAAATATATCAAAATCATAGTTATCAAATAATTAGTCAAGCCTCCTAACTAATCCAATCTATTGAAAGCTTATCTAAGCAAGAAGAACACAAAGAAGATACTAAGTGGACAGGAAGTGGACAGTCATCAAGGCAGAGACTATTCAGGTTAACATCACCTTTAGCGATCCAGCCAACATTGTTAATTACACACAGACCTCTTGAATACATTTCCTAAGCCAATCCACTATTTCTAGCTTTGAAGGAAGTAGCATTCAACATTTTGCTCTTCCATAAGATAAACATTCTTCCTTTGCTATCAAAAGAAACCCATAAAATTATATGTTCATCCAGAAATACATATTTTATATACACAACTGGCAGTCAACTCTAACATTTGAGTGGTCTGACGTCTGATAACACAGCAAAATCATGATAAGTTGCTTTGTCCTTTCTTTAATGTATGCACAACAAACTACCTTATAAATCTAGGACTTGTTTGACATACTTAGACAGTTAAGTCAAAATTTAAAGTTGATTAGAATTTAAAGCTTCAAAGATACTATACTAAGAATAACTCTTACCATGTATGGTTCTGAGTTTGTTTGTTTCCACTTTTGTTTCCCTCCCTCGATAGCAGTGCAATCCCAGGGTTCTGTGTAGTTTAATTATCTTAGAATTGCACTTATGGGGCCGGAGTAGAGTATGCACATGGTAGACCATCAGGGTTAGCAGGGCTCTCAGGTTCAAACTTGTCTCTGTTACTTACTCCAATTCAGGGGAATATAAATTAAGATGATACATATAAAGAGTTCAAAACAGTGTCTAACATACAGTAAAATTATCAATAAATAGTATGTATTGTTATTATTTAAAATTATACCCATATATGTCAAACCAACAATGAACAATAGATATTTAAAATTGAATGTAAAGTAAAACAATACCATTTGTATTAGCACCCCAAATTAAACACTTAGACCTGGAGAATGCACCTCCTCAGGCACAGTGCTCTGAATAGCTACTCTGATCTGGCATCTCCCCTGGCCCAGTCCTTATGGATATTTGTCCTTTCAAGCATGCTGCTACCAATGGGGTTAAGGCAAGGACAGGTCTCAGGCCAGGGAACCAGAAGGTGGAGAAAATGGGTGACACCTCAATTTCAATTTTTCTCGTTGTAGAACCATAAATTAAGGGGAGATTTTCTGCACATTTGGCACTACTCATAGTTTTTCCACTTGTCTGTGGCCCTGGGTAGTGCCTCATCCTCTTACTCGAGCTCTGGGTTGTTGCTGGTGTCAATCTTCGGTTTTGCATAGATTGGGTTTTGGTCTTCTGTAGGAAGGAGAGAAAGAAGCCATCTTTTCTTTATGTCATCATTTTTTTAATTAAGTCATAAATACATAAATCATTAATGCATTTATGGGGTACAATGTGCTGATTTTATATATAATTTGGAATGCTTACATCAAACTGGTTAAAATAGCCTTCACCTCACTTACTTATTATGTTAAAACATTTATACTCTACACATAATAGATTTGACATGTACCCTTGCAATATGCTCCATAGGTATGGTCCCACCATCTACCCTCCCTCCATCCAGCATCTCTCATCTCCTCCCATCCCCCTTTTCCCTCCTTCATCCTGAACCATAGTTGTGTTTTATCTTTCATATGAAAGTGTGGGTGACATAAATTGGTTTCATAATAATACTGAGTACATTGGATACTTTTTTCCCATTCTTTAGGTACATTACTAAAAAGAATATTTTCCAGCTCCATCTATGTAAACATAAAAGAGGTGAAGTCTCCATCTTTCTTTAAGGCTGCATAATATTCCCTTATGTACATATACTGCAATTTATTAATCCATTCATGGGTCAATGGACCCTTGGGCTTTTTCCATGAATTGGCAATTATGAATTGAGCTGCAATGAACAATCTGTGCAAATATCTTTCTTGTGAAATGATTTTTTTGTCTTTTGGATATACACCTAGTAGAGGAATTGCCGGATTGAACAGCAGGTCTACCTTTAGATCTCTAAGTGTTCTCCAAACTTCTTTCCAAAAGGAATGTATTAGCTTACATTCCCACCAGCAGTGCAGAAGTGTTCCCTTTTCTCCACATCCATACCAATATCCAAGGTTTTGGGATTTTGTTATGTGGGCTACTCTTACTGAGAGTAATGATATCTCAAAGTGGTTTTGATTTTCATTTCTCTGATGATTAAAGATGGTGAGCATTTTTTCATGTGCCTGTAGGCCTTGCACCTGTGTTTTCCAGCGAAGCTTTGGTTCAAGTCTCTTGTCCACAATGACATGGGATCACTTGTTCTTTTCTTATTAATGAGTTTGAATTCTCTGTTTTGAATAAGAAATTTATCATGAATTTTCTATTTCCAAATATTTGGGTCTTTATTTAGATTTTTTATTATTAGTTCTTAATTTAGGTTACAAAGAATGTATCTTTTGTGTTATTTCAATTATATTAACATTCTGAAAGCTTATGTTTTATTGCTCAAAAAGTGAATATTTCATGTGCAGTTCAAAAGAACATGTATTCTGATATTGGGTTCAGTGTTCTATAAATGTAAGCTTCATGAAGTTGGTTGATAGAATTGTTTTAATCTTTAGATTCTTGTTGATTTTTTTATACAAAGCTCAGAGAAGACTTTTTATGATGAGAACAGACAACACAGATGTACCCTCTTAACATTTTGAATGTACAGTACTATATTGTTAACTCTTGGCACTTTGTGAGCAGCAAATGTCTAGAATTTATACAACTTGTATAACTATAGACCTAATGAAGAATTCACCATTTTCTGTTTTTCCTTGGCAATAATCATTCTACTTTTTGCTTAAGTATGATTATTTCAGATAATTTCATATTTGTTTTTCAGTGGCTTATTTCACTTAGCATAATACCACCTTTTTAAAAAGCTGATTAATATTTTAATCATTAAAAATCAATTATATACTACTCTTTAGTATAGTATAAAAATTAGTATATAGCCCACTTTTTAAATCTATTTGCCTATTGATGGACTGTTTCCTTTCCCTATCATGGCTATTATGAATAATGGCATAATAAACATAAAAGTCCAGAGATCTGTTTAAGATCCTGCTTCTGGCTTAGCATGGTGGCTCACACCTATAATTCCACCACTTTTGGAGGCCAAGGCAGGAAGATAATTTGAGTCTGGGAATTTAAGACCAGCCTGGACAACATAGTGAGGCCCTTTAATTACAAAATAATAATAATAATGAAGGAAAAGAAAATAATTAGCTGAGTGTAGTGGCTCACATGTGTAGTCCTAGATTTTCAGTAGTCTGAGGCAAGAGCATTGCTCAAGTCCAGGAGTTCAAGGTGACAGTGAGCTATGATCATGCTGCTGTAATCCAGCCTGGGACATAGAACACAATAGTGTCCCCAGGAAAAAAATGAAGAGTGTGATTCAATATTTTGGAGATACACTCAAAAGTGGAATTTTTGGATTATTCTAGTTTTATTTTATAGTTTTTAAAGATGCTTCACATTTTTTCCATAGCAGTTACACTATCTTACATCACACCAACAACATATAGGGGTTCTAGTTTCACCACAAGCTCACCAGCACTTGTTATCTCTTTTGGAATAATAACCATTTTAACAGGTGTGAAATGATACCTCATTGTGGTTTTGTTTGCATTTCCTGATGATTACTTTTTATCTATTTTCCCTGTTCAAGGCAAATGACATATCTAACAACAACAGTAACAACAAAACCGGCAACCACACACACGCATACACAGGCACATATTCAATTCAATTCTGATTAAAATGGTTGGTGTTTGGAAAACTCTGATATCATTAGTAAGAGAGGAGAAAAAGGCTTTACAATATTGAATAGCATTTTATTTTGTTTCAAAGCCAAATTTTTTTTCTGTCTCCCATATAATTTAGTACTTGAATTCTTAAAGTTTCAAGATACTTGACTTTCCAAAGTGAGTAGAAGAACAAAAGACATTAAAGTTGTGGCAAGCTGTACTGATATAATAAGCAGAAAATTTTGTTATTATTCAGCCTTACTCTGCTTTCTTTTGTTCACTTTATTGGTGATCTTCTCTGAAATCCACATTCCCTTCAACATGTCAATCTTTTAGCTTTGCACTTATTGGAGTTTCCCTTATTAGTAGAATATAAATATATTTTTATATACAGGTACATGAAATATATGTCTCTATGCCCACATACTTTTCTTATATTTTCTCTGACAAATGTATACCTAGAACATGATGCCTATAATTTTTATGTCAAGAAAATAATGACACCAAATGAGATTTGCAAAGTAAAAGTATTTTTCCAAAATGGATACAAATTGCTATGGGAGTGGTAGGTGAATGTATTTCATACGTACCAGATATGTTATAATTTGACAAAATGGAATTTAGAAATTTCATTTGTTGTTTTCTGGATAAGTGAGAAGGCTGTGTGCCCTAATTGGATCATCTTCAATATATTCTCTTATTCTTAAGATTCTTAAAAGATATCCAAGGGATCACATTGTATTTGTCCCTGACCATTACCCTAACTCAGAGGAATGCAAATGTCTTACAGGATAACTTTCTCTTGCATAACTTAGGCAAATTTACCTGGCCAGATTTAGATTTTAATATAATTTTAGGAATAGCCAAACCAGAGAACTTCCACAAGTGGAGAACTGAATAATGTTCAAGAAAGTGTTCACTTCAATGCCAGGAAAAGACATTCCTGAGACTACTTTTTTTTTTTTTTGCAATTTTTGACCGGGCTGGGTTTAAACCCACCACCTCTGGTATATGGGGCCAGTGCCCTACTCCTTTGAGCCATAGGCACCATCCAAGACTACTCTTTTAAGAAGTCACCTGTGCAGTAGGGAGAAAAGTATTGAGAAAAATCAGACTGCATCCATTGTTACATTGATGTGTTTGGCGTCCAGCACCTTGTCAACCATAGTAGATGGACTTATGCAATGTTTCGATGTATGACCAAACCACTGTGAGTGAGGGAACATGGGGAGTAGTGGGATGTCAAGAAAGGGTTTCATCTCTCAAGTAAAAAGAAAAAGAAAAACAGACACAAGCATATATATCCAAACGCACACTCTTTTCAAAGAAGAAATATAATTACAGCAAGAAAGTACAAAGAAAGAAATGTCCAAGGACAAAACAAATTAAAGTATGGTAAATTTTTTTCCAATTGATTAAATATGAAAATAGAGTATATATTAGAACTTGTTGCTTTGAATACCTTTAAAAGGTGCAAGTTTAATAATTCAGGATCACATACCTTCACTACTGAACAAATTGCACTAATTATTTTAGCAGTGGCTAAAATGTTACTGCTATTTTTAGAATTATTTGTTGATTTAAACATACTTAAAATAATATAGGCTATAAAATAACAATTGGTAAGAATAAATCATAAATGTTTTAATATTTAGTTAAATTTCTCACTTTCATTTTAGGAATAATGCATATCAAATTGGGAATGACAGATAGAAAATGATGAACCAACATATATATATATATATGTGTGTGTGTGTGTGTGTGTGTGTGTGTCATATTTGATATAAGATAAATAACTATGAATAGAAAGGAAATGGATAGGTAGATCCCTTTCTTTCCTACCCGCAGGTAATGTAAAAATAGTTTAAGGAGAAGAAAAAGTATAATTTTATTTCAAATTGTATTATCTTTATTGAAAATGTCTTGCCATGTTTATCTATTCTTCTTATAATAAAAAATTGTGCATTTTCAAATAGAAAATAGTAATAAAGATGAACATGTCTGCACAATAGGGATGAATGTATTTTTATTTTCTTGATCTTCCAGGCGACTTATGTGAAGGATTAGCAAAAGTTCTTTTTTATTTCCTCTCTCTCTCTCTCTTTTTTAAATTAAATGATAGCTGTGTACATTAATGTAATCATGGGGTACAGTGTGGTGTTTTCATATACAATTTGAAATATTTTCATCAAACTGGTTAATTTAGCCTTCATGTCATTTTCTTAGTTATTGTGTTAAGACATTTATATTCTACTTTTAGAAAGATTCACTTGTACCCTTGTGAGATAAACCATAGAGGTGATATAAGAAAAGTCAGTCAAAACTTCTTTCCGAAAGTAACGTACTAGCTTGCATTCCCACCAGCAGTGCAGAAGTGTTCCCTTTTCTCCACATCCACGCCAACATCTGTAGTTAGAACATAGATGTTTTGGCACAATAATCAAGTAAATGAGGTGAAAGCTATGATGATTGGTTTTATGTAACCACGTCAGATTGTATAAAAAAAAAAATCAGCACATTGTACCCCACATATGCTTGAATGTATTCATGATCTATGTGTATTTGACTTAATACAATTAAAAAAAAACAATCGAACCTGTTGCACCAGTGCCTGTTGCTTTTACCTCAGAACCTGGTGAAAACTGTCTATGAGGGATTCATTTCGGCTCAGGGAAGAGACTTCCACCTTAAAATATTGCTTCCTGAAGATTTACAGATGAAGAATGCAAGATTACTGTGTAGTTGGCAGCTGAGAGCAATACTTAGTGGATACCATCAAATAGTCCAACAGAGAATGCAGAACTCACCTGATCTAATGAGCTTATGATGGAGTTGAAGATGATTTTGGAAGCTCTTTAAAGACTAGAGAAGAGCTGTGTGCACTGCCTCCTCCTCCTCAGTACTACTCTAGCCTTCTTGAAGAGGTAGGAACTCTTGATTGGGATAAAATTGTTTATGTGGATGTTAGCTTCAGTACCATCAAGTTAAAAGCAGAAGATGCTTCTGGTAGAGGGCATCAAATCACTCTCAAGTTGAAGGCAAAGTACCATACAGAATCACCAGACTGTACTGTGGATTTTCCTATTCCATTTCCTGTTTCCCAGACACTGCAGAGCTCCTTAATAAGCATTCATAGTCAGTTTTTGGCGGCATTCGAGTCACTGAAGTCATTCTGGGATGTTATGGATGAGATTGATGAGAAGACCTGGGTGCTTAAGCCAGAAAAACCTACACGGAGTGCTACAGCGTGCAGAATTGCTAGGAAATATTGTTTCCCTAAATATAGAGGTAGACCCCAGGCATCCTTCTGTGCTTCCAGAGTGTTGCTTTCTTGGAGCTGACCATGTGATAAAACCTCTGGGAATTAAGCTGAGCGGCAACATACATTTGTGGGATCCAGAAAATAGTCTGCTACAAAATTTGAAAGATCTTTTAGAAATTGGTTTTCCAGCTGGTGATATCTATCCTGGTAAAGCCTGATTTTACTATGAATTGTGGAATTTGGTATACCTATCAACTTGATGGTGTCATTCCTGATCAAGTGTGTGATAATGCAAAGTGTCGACAACCTTTCCATCAAAGATGCTTATACGAGTGGTTGAGAGGACTACTGATTAGTAGACAGAGTTTTAACATCGTATTTGATGAATGTCCAATCGTAGTAAGCCAATTACCTTGAAAATGTCTGGAGGTTACCCTAAAATAAGGAAGAACTGGAAACTTTACAAAATCACAAGGATTCTATTTGTATCTTCAGAGAAAATATAAAGCAAGACATATTAACACCAAAAGGACAAGTATGATGAAGACATAATAATACAGTCCTGAAGAACTTTCTAAGTCTGTGTCTCCCATACTAATCGGGGAAGTGTATTTATACCAAGATGGAGATCTTGACTTGTTAAATGTAAAGATGTTTTGACTGGTAAAATCTTCATGAGGTTCATAAAACGAATTTGGGAATTGTGTATAGCTGAATTTTTGTGGGAAAGGCTTTACTTCAGTCAGAAGTTCTTGAGAATCTTGATATTTTTGTCTTTTCCTTGTGCTTTCCTATGGAAACAATACATATATCCTTCTTATTATTTGAGTCTTTATTTTGTGTACTCTGTAAGAATACTAAATAAAATTTGTACATAACACACACACAGAAAAGTCAGTCAAAATTTATCACAATCTGAATAATTAAATAATTTGTTTTTATAAAGTTTTATATACATTTTGAAGGAAATAATTTTGTCGTGAGAAAGTTGTTTAAGTCTGCTATAGTGAAGATTAATTACTTTATTTAACATTGATTAAACACCTATTAAAACCAATCATGATGTGATACCAGCTAATAGTAACATAATCACGAAAGAAATCACAATCGTTGCCTTTGATAAGTGCTCAAACTACATGAGAAGAGCGACAACTGTACAGTGCTTTAGAAATGTAAAGTTTTATACCTATAAAAAAAACCTTAAAAAAAAGAAAAAGAGGCAAATATTGTTTATCATAAGAGGAGATGATTAAAGCAGTACAGCCAATTGAAAAAGAACCTGAAGAATAAACAGGAGCTCAAAATGGGAAAGGCAGTGGGTAACAATGTATTAGGGAGCTTGTGAGCGTTAGCTGAAAGTTGCTAATGGCAAAAGATGAAATAGTAAAGGCAGCAGAGGTTACATGGTTAATTAAAATAACAATTTTGGGGGTGGGGCAGGGACGTCTCACTCTGTTGCCCAGGCTAAAATGCTATGGCCTCAGCCTAACTCACAGCAGCCTCAAAATCCTAGAATCCAGCAATTCTCCTGTCTTGGCCTCCTGAGTAGCTGGAACTACAGGTGCCCACCACAACATCCAGATAGTTTTTTCTATTTTTAGTACAGACAGGGTGTCACTCTTGCCCAGGCTAGTTTTGAACTCCTGAGATCAAGAGATCCTCCTGCTTCAGTCTCCCAGAGTGTAAGGATTACAGGTGTGAGCCATCATGCCAGGCCAGGCCTAAAAGAAATATTTTCAAAGAAAAGGTTTGGTTTTATTCTATCAGCAATAAGAATTTTTAGATTACTTGGCCACAAACTAATACAGTTCAAATGTCACTTCCAAAAAATTATTTGGAAAACTACATTGAAAATGGGTTAAGGAGAGGGTGACCTATTAAGCTATTTCACTATTTAGTGATCTGCAATTTGATGTTGATAGAAAAATTTAAAAAGAGTTAATGGAATCTTGAAATGCTGAGATATCAAAAGCAAAAGACTCTGTTTAGTTTCCAGTTTTGTTTTGTTCTTACATTTTTCACTTTTCATGAGGAGTAAAACAACCAGTTCTTTTATTTTTCATCTTTCATGAGGAATAAAATAACCTGTCCACTGAATAACAATGGTACATTTTTTCATAGGCTTAAGTTACAAACTGATGGATGTGTTGTTATGTTCAGTTCCTATCTCAGCATCATGGATATTTATTTTCCACCTATAACTAGAAAATTATTATATTAGCAAAAATTTAATTTCAAACCTCAGATTTGAGATTGTTACGATAAAAGGTGCCTCTGCTTCTCTGAATACGTCATATTAATAAAATCTACTTTTTAATGTCAATAGTATCAAAATATCTCAAATTTATAGATCTTTCAATTAAATACACAAAGCCAGACAACGAAGTTTGCAACTTATCAGGAAAAAGTGCTACAGACTCGTCACTGAGTGTTGCTACAGTTGCCAGATGGCAAAGGGGAGTACTTCAAAAGTGACTATAATAATATTCAGCAATGAGGTATGTAGTACTTTTTCTAGGATAAGTTTGTGAGACTAATTGTCTTCCCTCTTACACACACACATACACACACACAATGGGACATTAATATATCTTTTTTTTTCTTAATTTTACAGCCTGCAAAGATAATGTGAATTTTTTTTTTTAAAGTCTCACTTTGTTGCCCTCAGTAGAGTGCCATGACATCACACCTGACAGCAACCTCCAGCTCTTGGGTTTAGGCGATTCTCTTGCCTCATCCTCCTGAGTAGCTGGGACTATAGGTGCCCGCCACAGCGCCCGGCTATTGTCTGTTGCCATTTGGCCAGGGCCGGATTTGAACTCGCCACTCTCAGTATATGGGGCTAGCGCCCTACTCATTGAGCCACAGGCACTGCCCAATGTATATTTTTTAAATATCATGCCAATCTCTGTTTTTCTTTCTTCATTGAGATTAGCTGTTATTCCTGTTATTCAAAATTAGGCATATATGACAGAAAATTTCCATGCATAAAAATCACTGGACTCATATATTCCTAAAGAAAGCAATCATTATCTTATTTTTGATATACCTTTTGTGAAGTTCAAAAAATACTTCAAGCTTTACAAATTTTCTACTCCCAAATTTGTATGTACACGAGAACCTTGAAACAAATGCAAAATATATGCAGCAAATTTGGATTTTTCACTAACTACATTAATTTTCTCCATTATAAGTCTCTAAAATTAGAAAAGACACTTATTGTCTACCCCCAAAAGGCTCATTGAAAAGAATTAATTGCTGTAATTATCATAAATCATTCTAATAAGGTGATTTTCTTTCAGTTATGATGCCATTACATTTGAGTTCATTGGGGCTTTTCTAAATAAAACATAACCTTTTATTCTGCGATAATGCCATGTGCTCTTTTGTATTTTGACTTAGCTAGGGTGTCAACTCATAATTCTAAACTGAATGAATAAAATACCTGATAAAATGTTCCTGATGAAGTTCATAGTTAGCTACCAAAATTATTTTCCCTAGTAGGCTATTAAAAATTCAGTCATCCATTATGAATATTCAGATACTGTCATCATGTTCTGGTGAGAACTTAGGGCACCTTTGACCCAAAGTCTATTGCTAAGTAACGTAGATGGGTCCTGAAGCAAATGCATAAATTAAGATTTCTGGAGATCGGGAAACTTTGCTCTATCTTGCAAGTTCAAGTTAACCACCGAATCCATTTTAAGATATATCTGTCAATGTTTTAAGCTCTACAATGAAACAATTTGTAGATTTATGTTTATTTCTATTAAACTCCTAAACACAAAAAGACTCCTTAACTAAAGACCCATAATGCAATTAAAATAATGTTACATGAAACAAAACACACTGTACATGAAACCATTTTTACTTGCTACACTGTAAATGGATAATTAATTCCTTTTAGTTGTTAGCTGGGGGGCAAGTATGTTTGTTATTCAAAGATAGAATGATTTTACTAAATTGGAAGATTTTTCACTCCCTGTATACTAATCTTCCTCAATTAGTAATCTCTGATATATTAAAAGCTCCCAGAAAGTTCACTGTTACCTTATTCCTTCCCCCAATTCACTATTATCAATAAATATGACTCAAAGGTAATTCTAGGCAAATGAATGAGTACCTGGAGAAAAAAATGTGACCTGACATTGGAAGAGTGAAATCAGAGCAAGACAAAGTATGGGCATGTCTTCCTATTAGGTCACAAAGTGGTATATGGACAAAAATAATGCAGTCCTCCATTTCTCCCATTCACAAGAACAACTTAGAATTCTCTGTATTGTTGTAAAATGTATAATTTGCAAAATCCTATTAGCATCGTTTTCTATTTCACAGTCCCAGTGAATTTTTTTATGACTTGCTGCATTGTTGTTATTATAAGTGCTCTTTGCTAAATGGAGGTTTCTTGAAACCATCTAAGCCTTTAATTAAGGGAAATAAGAATGAAGTTTGGAAATAATAATAACATCCACTTTAGTAATCCAGTATTTTGATCTCAGATCTGAATAAAATTCTGAAAGAGCCCTGATTCTTATACCAGGGCCTGAATATGCACAGGTGGTTTGTACTCTCAGGAAGATGTGAAAACCATTCCAGCGTCATCTGAGGGAATCCAAAATGCTCCTGAATCCAAAGCAACCATGAGCACAATGCCTCAGGGTGTGGGATGTTGATTTAAACTGATTAAGTTCAAATTCCAGCTCAATAACATAAAGGAATACTCACAATTTATGTTTCTTATTCTGTAATGATGGATGTTATAATTGTGTTGTCATTCTTCAGTGATACTTTGCTGGCTCATGCATGTAATCCCAGCAATTTAGGGAACCACAGGTGAAAGGATCACTGGAGGCCAAGAGCTTGAGACTATCCCTGGCAACATAGTAAGACCCCATCTCTAAAACAAATTTAAAGCTTAGTTAGATGTAAAGGTGCAAACCTGGAGTCCCCATTACTCAGGAGGCTAAAGAGGGAGAATAATATGAACACAGGAATTTGAAGCTACAGTGAGTCAGATTGCATTACCACTGTACTCTAGCCTGGGTAGAAGAGCAAGACCCTATCTCTAAAAAAAAAAAAAGGTAAGCAAATGTATAGGATCTTGATTTTTTAAAATCATTTGTACAAACATATTTAAAGAAATATTCTTAAGGGGGGGTGTACATTTTAATTTTGACAGACAGGGCAAAATTAAAATCTAAAACATATTTCAAATTAAACCGTCATTAATTGTTTTAGTATAGCACATATTTTACTTTAACAGCTGATGTCATTATACTTTTTAATCATTGTGAATTTCATGAGTAAGAGATGTCATGGTGTAATTTCTATTTGCGATTTATTCATCCAACCACTATTTTTGGAGTGCTTATAACTTGGCAGGCATCGTTCTTGCCGTTGGGTTATAGTGGTGAATGAAAAACTAAAGTTCTCACGGAGACTCTGGGAGCAGAAAGGCAATAAACAGGTGCAATAAAACAGAAGAAGGAACTGGGGATAATTCTGTCCTACATATGTGTTCAATTTGTAGCCTGTTAGTCATTTGATTGTCAGTGATTTATCACAGTATCTGACGCTTAGGAGGTTTTAGATAAATACATTCTAAGAGAATAGATAGGTGACAATAAAATTTAGTACTGAATTCTAGAAGACAAACAGACGGCAACAAGTAAAATATTCATTTGTGGGTTACAAATCTATCGCTTTGTGTCTTTCCCTTATAAGAAATACTCTGGTCAGATGTAGGGAGCTATTTCAATCTTCAATTTCCACTGGCCTTTTGCTTGCTCAGTAAAATCTAAGGTTATGCACACTTATCTAATTGTGCTGGTATTAGCCTTCTATTGCTGTATCAGTTCTGTTTGTTCTCTGTGTTGTAATTTCTTCCTCCCTGTTGGTCTGGCATTAGCTAGACATCTGATTAACACCCATTACCCACCACCTTTCTATACTGTTTCTGAATTATTTTCCTGTTGTTGTCCTTCATTCAGTTCTAGCTGAGAATCATCTCCTTGGTATGCTTTCAGCCCCAGATGATAGATTTGCAGCACAACAATGATAGTAGACATAGCTGATAATGCTTTAAAATACACACGTCAGCCTCTATCTTCAATACACGTGTCTTCTATGTGCCTTAGAATCTAATTTTAATCTCAATCAAAATGTTTGTTTTAGACATGAAATAATCAGATACTTTATTCAGGAGGGCAGAAATATTGGGTCTTTAAGTGCCCAGGAAGTGCCTTCTGGTCAAAGAAAAACTACTTGTCAGGCAAATGCTACTGCTAAGAAATCTGTTTAGCAAATTATCCTTTGCTTAGTACATCATGATAAGCAACAACCTATTGCAAACAAAATTCTTCTGTCTATAAAGTTTTTCTACAGCTATTTGTTGATTAAATAATCAAGTTGGCACAGCACACATGTTGGATAGAATATGACAGGGAATTTAAGAGGCATTGAGGCAGTATGCGGCTCTGAAGTAGGCAAGGGTGGTCAGTGAAATGGACATCACAAAACCAGAGTAAGTATCTGGGATATTCAACGGTGCAGAAGCAAAGAGAGGTTGATACCCAACTGCTATGACACTTGCAAGCAACCAACTATGCTTACAACTCACCAGATATCTGACCTGTAAATGAAAACAAACAAACAAACAAAAAATCAAAAAAACACCAAAAGAAGAGATTATTAAAAAAACCCATCAAAAACCAGAAAAGAAGAGAAATTATGATTGTGAAAGGGGCAAACAATTCTTAGCTGGCAGGACATCTTAGTAGAAAGAGACAAACACTCTCTGTAAAGCAGTCAAAGTGGAATGTCAATTCTTAACAAGTAACAGGGACACTACGTCTCCAGCTAATGTTCTTCCTAATAATGTTCTCCTTTTGGAGAGAGAAGTGCTTTGAGATATTCCCAACTTTCAGAAATTTTAACATTGAGCCAAAAGCATCTTAATGAATATTTAAACTTCAAACTATTCAAAAGATGGAATTGAAATTTATATAATGTAGTAAATCTCTCTCTCAGATTGATTGTAAAATATCTGTTGAAAATTTTAAAAGATTCTGTGTGTGTGTGTGGCAGGCGACTCCACTTATTTCAGATCACCTTCAACTTTGCTTTTGGAATGAATAACATACGCAAGAAAACTTTTGCAAATCTATTGAAATTTTTATGTGAACTCACACAGATAATGTTAAGTAAGATTAGGTGAGATCATTTTAAGCCGGTGGTGGATATGGATTTAGACAATTGCTTGTTTATGTAGAATGTTATTGATAATAAAATTAGTGGTAATAACCACATCGTTTATTATTTAACCATGATTTAGGATAGTACTTAAGGCTAGAAATAAGAAAATAAATTATCTTAAAAATTTTTTAAAGGAAGGTTTATGCACTTTTAAGATTTAGGTCAATTTCTGAATGTATCGGATGTCAAATCATTAATTTATATACTGATACTTAAAACTATCTTGTTTTCTGAAAATCTATATTGATAAAAGAAAAAAGGATCAATTTGTGGATAAACATTTATTTCAAAATGATCTATTTTTAAAAAAGATTCTTTATTGTGATATAACCAAAAGACCAATTCTGAGGAGTTGGGAAGGCTGATGAATTTCAAGGTCATTCAATGAAGAAAATATAGAGTGTGGTTAAGGGGTTTATTTAAGGAAAGGGTCAGCGCCCTTGCATGCAGGAAAATGTAACAAGGTGTGCAGTACTCTGGACAAGACGTTCTGTGTACCAGGACTCAGGGACATGAAAGGATTAGTATTGTACAGTCTAAGCCAGGGGTCCTCAAACTTTTTAACCAAGGGGCCAGTTCACTGTCCCTCAGACCATTGGAGGGCTGGACTATGGGCCCCAGGATGAGTTGGCTGCTAAGCAGGACAGGCAGTAGCAGCAAAAACACCCAGCGGGCCTGATAAATGTCCTAGGCAGGCTGCATGTGGCCCGCCGGCCGTAGTTTGAGGATGCCTGGTCTAAGCTTTATATATGTTTTTAAGTATGCTTTTTAAATCTGTGTTTTGGATTAAGTTTTAGATTTTTAGAAAGCAGACTTCCAAGAGTTGAAAGCTCTGCCTGTTTTACTCTTTTTTTTTTTCTTTCTCTCTCATTCAATTTATGTTATAGCTTTTACATTAAAAATAATAATGATAAATCACTGCAGTGGTTCAGAGAGCAGAATGAAGGCCTGACTGAGGATGCAGGACATGTGTTCATTGCAGCTGACTTTAAGATAAGTATTTAGAAGTGAGGTAGAGACAGAGAGCATGCATTTCTTTATTGCCTTCAGATTTTTCCTTGATTCTAGCAAAGGGACAAAGAAAATGTAAAATTTCTCAAAGAAGAAAGATACTGCATTGGCTACAACTTCTTTTATGCAGGTATTCTTAGAAGTCTGAATGTGGTGAGTAAAGAAGTGAGAAGAGGAAAGGTAACTGGGGAATCCAAAATGGAAAATATTCATTTAAAAACACTGGTTTCTAAGTCACTTTTAAATATCACTCAGTGTTTCCAGCATTATTCTAAGGACAACACGTTGGCACATCAGACATTGATGACGAGTGACATTGGTATAGCAATGTTTCTTAATAAGAAGTCCTGGCACCGTATTGAAATCATTTTGTTGTCATAGAATAAAGGGACATCTGGAAAAGGAAATGCACAACAGATGCAAACACACCGCGGACATGCATTCACCTTTGCTCCTGTGCATCACTGCAAATCCACAATTGTATTCATACATGAAAGAAACATGGCTTTTGAGAAATTTTGAAGACAACTTATAAAATAAATTGTATAATTGTTTGTGTTTTAATGGTTTACCTCACAGAAAATCAAAGGGATGAATTTATTCTTGGCCATCAAACCCATACTTCTATTTTGAAACAATTCTAATTCTATACCTCCAAATCTTCTCTGTCACTTTCTTATGATCAAACATCTGATGCTTCTGGAAGACAATGTTTCACAAAGCATACTTTTACTGAGACTTGACTTGAAGAATCACAAAGCCTAAAATAACACTATAAAAAATGTAAGTTTAACAACAACAGCTGCTACACACCACAGACATTTAAAACAGGAATGCATAGAAATGAGTCAGACAAGCCTTGACAATTGGAGCCAACATAAAAATAGTTTTGGAGAGCAACAGTTTTTGTTTTTCCTAATTGCCAGAAGCATGGTACTTTAGATACTGCAAGGGAGGAATTAGTCCTGTTTGCTTTAATGACTACTTTATTTGACTTTTCTCCAATTATATTTTCAAAAATAGTGTTGAAAGCACTGAGAAAGCATGTTCCTTAAACAATTGTTTCTTTACCCAAAGTTTATGTCTCACTTTCTTTCTGTTATACTATTTACTCCTATAGAAATTAGTGGACTTAGGATAGAGAAGAATAAAATCAGTTATAATTACATTATCAAGGAAACATGCAAAGACATGGTATAAAATTGATTTTGAATTCTAACAAAAAGGAAGGCTCAGTGCCTATAGCACAGTGGTTACGGTGCCAGCAACATGCACAGAGGCTGGCAGGCATTGAGGCTGGCGGTTTTGAACCCAGACCAGACAGGCTAAACAACAATGACAAATACAACGAGAAAAGAGCTGGACGTTGTGGTGGGTTCCTGTAGTACCAGCTACTTGGGAGTTTGAGGCAAGAGAATCTCTTAAGCTCAAGAGGTTTTTTTTTTTTTTTTTCCCAAAAAGTTTGAGGTTGCCGTAAGCTGTGACACTATAGCTCTCTACCCAGAGCGACAGAGTGAGACTCTGTCTCAACAAAAAAAAGAAAAGAAAAGTTCATTGTTGTATTAGTAAATGTTTCTAGGTCAGTTAGAAGTATTACAAATAGATACATAGTTTTAGTGATAGATTAAAACATTTACATTCATTTTTGGATTAAGACTATTTAGTAATCTGACACAGAGCAAAGAATAAGGTATTTGAATGAGGAATTATATTGTGCCCACATACAAAGTTGTTTTTTTTTTTAAAGACTATTATTAAACTCATGTTCTTTCAAGAGATTTACTTGATACAAAATTGTTCCAGAATTTCTCCTTCTGGTATTATATCTAAGCAGGCCATGTTATCAGTTATTAGGAGGTATAAAACTTTTATTATATTTAAATAAGTTTTAGATAAATAAAAGCATGTATCCTATCCAACACAGGATGAAAATGTCAATAATGTCATTCAACACATTAACTAATGAGAGAAACAGCAAGATAAAGCCAGTTTTAGGGTGGCGGCACCTGTGGCTCAAGGAATAGGGTGCCAGCCCCGTATACTGGGAGTGGTAGGTTCAAGCCCAGCCCCAGACAAAACAGCAAAAAAATATAATCTGAAATCAACATAAGATTCTATACTATTTTGTAGGCCACAAAATATGTAACATTTTATTTATCTATTCAATTAGATAAAAATGTAGAGATTAATATATAACTTCATGGTGGGGTTAAAGAAATATCAAGAAATAAAATCAAATTCAGGTGTATTATCCTGTATAACTTAATACTTCTGCATGATTCTGTTAACAAAAAAGATTAAACAAGTACACAAAAGTATCCTCATGCTTTGTTTATATATTTTAGATTATTACCTAAAGGTCTTGCCTAGAGATCTAGGGGAGTGAAGTGGTCTTAGAGGGAAAGGAATACACTTCTGTTCATTTTTAAAATCACCATTCAACATATTGGGATGACTGCATGAAGAAGAGAGTGGAACGGCACGTTTGAAATAGACTCCAACTTCTGTAGGCAACCAAATTGCATCAGATGTTTGCTAATGGAGGGGAAGAAGAAAGTTTTCTCAGTTCCATAAAGATTTTTGCTCGAATTAAGAGATTTAAAACAATCAGCAGGAAATTTAGCATATTTTTTTCAATAGTTTCGGTAACTAATACTTAGAAGCCAAGAACAGTGTACTTTAATATTTTGTGTTTATGATACATTCTAACCTTTGTCATACAGACTTTTGGATTGAAAAAAAATTTAATTTGGATACATAATAAGTTGTGTAAAACGTCTATGAATAGAGTGTTAGTGATAAATCTAGCAAGTTTCACTAATGTACATTTTTTAAACCCTTTTTCAGTTCAGAATTTGAAAACTGGGTCACTAATTATACAGAAGGGTAAGGAAAAAATTGAGGCTGGGCGGAGGAGAGAGAATTAACAGAAAAGAAGGGTTGTATCCATTATAGTAATGCTATAAGCACCTCAATAAAAGATCCTTATCAAAACTTCCTACTGAAAGTTAGATAAAAATAATCATTTAAAATGATAATATTTAGTTTTATGTTCATGTAACTATTCAGAAGTCAATTACAGAAATGTGTCCTTTTAAACAAAATCTGGAGAAGTTAATAATAATGAGCTAAATGTAAAATCTAGAGATCAGGAAAACATCAAAATTTAAAGTACAAAATTTTATTTATAAAGGAAATAATTCAAAAATCACAACAAAACCTTCTAGGAAAAGGCTTATACCAGTCTATCACACTTTGTCTCACAATAATAATTTAACATACATCAAACAGCAATGTTTTTACTGCTAGGTAACTGTAAAGAGACTAACTTAAAAGTGTTCTCGGAGCCTCTGATCGGAGTCGCAGGGAAAAGGAACTGCAGACGAGATGACTGATTTGAAGGGAGGTCAAGACTTGCTCAGTCAGCGACCAGGCCTGACTTTACTGATTATCTTATATACTTTCAAATATTCAGTAGGAATTTAACACAGATACAAAGAAGTGAAGTAACATTAGGAAGCTACCATTAAGATTACAATTCAGTGTGAAGGCTGAAGAACACATATACAAGTGATTTTGTTTAGAGTAAAAACATAAAGGAGACTGACTGTCTGTTCTTGCTGGCCCAAACCGAAACTAGAGATTATAATGTTAAAGAAGGAAGAAGACAAAGAACAGAACCCAACGCCCTAGGATGTGTTCGAGCTTCCAGCTGCAACACTGGTTCTCGCTCTTCAGATCTCTTTGTGAGAGTCTTTCTGCATATTTCTGCATATCTATAGGCAGGTGCAGAAGCTCTATCTTCAAAGAAATCGTTCCCAGAGCCATTCTCCTGGAGGAGCACATGAAGCCAACGGCCATGTCTGAGCATAAGGTGCTTACCTCTACACTTATAGGAATTCCTGAAGAAGAGGAGAATGGTCCTAAAGGCACAGATTCTCTACTCCAAGATATTATGGAGGAGAATTTCCCAAGCATTGCAAGAGATACAGAAATTTAGATAGTAGACAGTTTCAGAACCCCAGCAAGACTCAATCCAAATAAAACATCTCCTAACATTGTAATTAACTTTGCCAAAGTTAATATGAAGGAGAAAATTCTGCAAACAACCAGATGTAAGAAAAGTACTACCTATAAAGGGAGAAATATTAGAATGACTGCAGGTCCTTCAGCCAAATCTTTTCAAGCCAGATGAGGATGGTAATTGACCTTCAGTCTTCTAAAACAAAACAACCTTCAGCCCAGCATCTTATATCCAGATAAACTGAGTTTCATTTGTGATGGAGAAATCAAATACTTTGCTGACATACACATGCTGAGGAAATTTGCCATAACTAAACCAACTCTCCAGGAACTACTCAGACTCATTTTCCATAATGACCAGCACAATGATCTAACACCAAAGTAAACTCATCCAGAATTTACCAAACAAAACCTAACTTCCACAATGGTGAAAGGATTAAAAATATACAGTGGACATTTGAATATACGTGACAGTCATGGCTCAGTGCCTATACCTGAGCAGTTAGGGCACCAGCCACATACACTGGAGTTGATGGGTTCAAATCCAGCCTGGGCCTGCCAAAGAACAATGACAACTACAACTAAAAAATATCTGGGCATTGTGGTGGGCACCTGTAGTCTCACCTACTTGGGAGGCTGAGGCAAGAGAATCACTTAAGCCCAAGAGTATGAGGTTCCTATGAGCTGTGATGCCACAGTACTCTACAGAGGGTGACAGAATGAGACTCTGTCTCAAAAAAAAAAAAAAAGAAAGAAAGAAAAGAAAAACATGACAGCCAAAACATGCATACCTATCAATTTTCTCAATTAATGTCAATGGCTTAAATTGTGCTCTAAAGAGGCACAGGTCAGCTGACTGGATACAAAAACTCAGGCCAGGTATCTATTGTCTACAAAAGACTCAAAGGTTAAAAAAAAACTCAGGGTGAAGGGATGGACATCTATAATACAGGCAAATGGAAATCAGAAGAAAGCAGGGGTTGCAATTTTATTTGCAGATACAATAGGATTTAAACTAACAAAGATAAGGAAATACAAGGATGGATACTACATATTTGTCAAAGTAAATACTCAATATGAAGAGATTTTTATAATTAACATTTATGCACCCTACCTGAATGCTCTTCGATTTATAAAGCAAACCCTAATAGATATTAACAATTTGATATCTTTCTGCACTGTAATAGCCAGAGATTTTAACACCGTTTTTTCAGTTTTGGATAGATCCTCCAATAAGATACTAAAAAAATAAATAATAGACTTAAACTTGACCCCAGAACAAATGGACTTAACAGATATTTACAGAACATTTCATCCTAATAAAACTAAATACACATTCTTCTCATCAGCCCATGGATCACCCTCCAAAATTGGTTATATCTTAGGATACAAGGCTAATCTCAACAAATTTAAAAGAATAGAAATTATTCCTTGTATCTTCTCAGATCATCACAGAATAAAAGCTGAACTCAACAGCAACAGAAATGTTCATACTCGGCTAGGTATGGTGGCTCCTGCCTATAATCCTAGCACTCTGGGAGCCCAAAGCAGGTGGATAGCTTGATCTCATGAGTCAAGACCAGCCTGAGCAAAAGTGAGACCCCATCTCTATTAAAAATAGAAAAACTGAGGCAAGAGGATTGCTTGAGCCCAAGAGTTGGGGGTTGCTGTGATGCCATCTCACTCTACCCAGGGGAACAGCTTGAGACTATGACTCAAAAAAAAAAAAAAAAAAAAGAAAGAAATCTTCATAGAAAGTCATGGAAATTAAATAACCTTATACTGAAAGACAGCTGGGTCAAAGATGAGATTAAGAAAGAAATCATCTCAGTCCATGGAACATACTCCAAAATTGATCACATCTTAGGTCATAAGTCTAACCTCAGTAAGTTTAAAAGAATAGAAATTATTCCATGTATCTTCTCGGACCATCATGGAATAAAAGTTGAACTCAGTAACAATAGGAATT
>CAUYQV010029412.1:0-13784 GCA_963574575.1 Galagoides demidoff | reverse complement strand
CCATGGCATCACAGCTCATAGAAACCTCCAACTCCTGGGCTCAAGCGAGTCTCCTGCCTCCGCCTCCCAAGTAGCTGGGACCACAGGCGCCCGCCACAACGCCCGGTCATTTTTTGGTTGCAGCCATCATTGTTGTTTGGCAGGCTGGGCTGGGGATTCGAACCCACCTTAGGTGTACGTGGCTGGCGCCTTAGCCGATTGAGCCACAGGCGCCGAGCCTAAGTGGGCTTTTATTAGCAGTGTGCAGTTGGGGGCATCAGACCCCTTTGGATTTGTATGACACATTTTTTCACTCAAGTTTTTTTGTTTATTTAGTAGGCCTGGGCCAGGTTCAAACCCACCAGCCCTGAAATATATGGCCATCGCCCTGACCACTGAGCTACAGGTACCCAGCCTCTTCACTCAAGTTTTGATGTTAAAAGCCACCTTTCAGTCTTAGGTACAATATGAGCAGCTGAAGTTTACAGAGAAGATACTGTAAATGTTCCAGGTTCAGAACCAAGCAAATCAATGATTTATTTTATCTGGCTATGGGCAAAGGGGATTAGGGCTGACATTACAGTAATCATGTCAGTGTATTATAGGTATTGCAATAAAATTTCATCCTTTGGCCCAAACTAGGATATTCAAATTCAGCAAAAAGACAACTTTTTTAGAGTCTTTCCTATGTGCCTAGTGCTGAGAATACAGTGAGGAATGAGATGATGTTCTTGGCCTTTTAGACGAGTGCCAGACTGCAGGTTTCCTCTGTGCAATGTTCTTACCTGTATCCAGTCACTGCACTTACAGCGTCATGGCCCTCAAAGAGAAGTCACTTACACAATTACTGAATGAGGAAATAAATGAGTGAATTTTTCTAACTTTTTATCTGACATTGAACATGTGATCATTTTTTTTTCTTAAAATATCTGAAACAAGGATAAATAGTTTTGATGCTTTTTTTAAACAGGGGAGACTATATTTTTGACAATGTATCATGTTCCTTTTTACATAAGACAGAGAAGCAAGGCTTCAGACATTAAGCTATCGCTTTACTTAGCAAAATTATTCCTGGGTTTGACAAAACTTGCCAAACCGAGAAGAGTTTCATTTATAAATGTCTTTATATGATAAGTTAAAATAGAAAAGACATTTTTAGTTCTCTATGACATTTCATATAAATTATTTCATTCTGTGTGATGAATCTAATTGTTTCAAACAACACAACAAAACAAGTGCTTCCACTGGGCTGGCAATGGTGACCGAAACCAAGTTCCACTGGAGTTGGAGCTAAGCAATGCAGAACTGGCAAGACAGTGACAGCAGAGGGACGAGAGAAAACGGGAAAGCTGGCAAAGAAAGAACGCACCAGTGTGTTTTGCCCCAAACAGGGGCAGGAAGAATCACAAGCAGCGAGGGAACCGATACCACTGACGGGAGAAATGACAGGGAGATGTGGGAAAGAGAATCAAGGAGGATCACTGGGCCCGCACAGCACGTGGAGGCGTGGAGGGCAGCAGGCTACAAGGTTGCCGAGTGCATGAAAATGGTATTCATGAGTTCCTAGTTACTAAGAAACTGTATCCTCTGTTCACAAAAGGAAGAAAGCATACAAATATTTCAAACACAATTCTAGTACAGGTATAGCAAAGTATGACAGCACAGAGCCCCGCGAAAGGCCAAGAACATGACCTGATTCCTCACTGTGTTCTTAGCACTAGGCACATAGGAAAGACTCTCAATAAAATTTTAGTGAAGGCACAAAACCATAAAACATTATATGTCTGCATTTAAAGTTTAAAAAAAAATTAGAATTCAAATTGAAAAAATTAAAAACAATTTTTAAATTAAAAATTACGTTTACATGTATAAGCAAACCCACTATTACCTGGAAATTTTGCTTAGCCTCATTAAGGTACTAAGAAGATACTAAGCATTAGTGATTTTTAGTTCTTAAACCTTAAAAACCTCTTTTCCTGACAGAACTAGATAGATTTTATTAAAGTGTACTTCCCAGACTAGAGAGGGGAATAACTATTCAGGACGTAAACACTGACCAATCCGTTCAGCATTATAATAGGAAAGTAAGTTAGTTCTGTTAAACATACACAGGATGGCCATAAAGTTGTACATGAACTTTATGACCATCCTGTATATGTAGCTTTGGGGAGTCTTAAAACTGTTGAACTTAACAGACTTTTAACAGAATTTAACAGAAATTTCTTAAATTTCTTAACAGAATTTTAAGAAAGGGAATCATTATGACATGAATCAACTTCCATGAAAAGACAACTTTTAACTTTAAATACATGTAATTTCCATTGTTAGCTATTATCCAGTAAGAATACTGACTTGTACATATTCTTCTTAGTAAAGTATCTCGAGAATGGAAAAAAAAAGTATCCAAGGTATCCAATACTATTATAAAACCAATATACAAACACTTACACATTTATACAAATGATAAAACACAGAAAGTCCAGAAAGAAGGAGGGAGGAGGTAGGAGAGGGGAGGAGGGGGACAACGGGTGGAGGGAGGTATCTGGCAGGATCTCACCTGATGTGCACAGTTCGAGGGAATACTTCAAAACAACTAAGAGCATATTATAAATGTCTTACCATAAAAAATGAGTGAGGTGATGGTTATGTTAATTAGTTCAAGCATTCCCCATTGTATATCAAATCATCACACTGTACCCCGTAAATGAATACAGTTATGATTTAATAAAAAATAAGTTAAAAAAGGAAAGACTACTGGCTTGTGTTGTGAGTTTTAGGAGAGAATACTGCATTTAGTTGTAATACACAACATTAAGTCAACAGTTAATCCCCCCCTTAAATGTCCTACAGGGTGGGGAGACAGACACAACCTGCACTCTGATCCTTCTTTACAATTTATCCCCCAAAAGACAAAATTTCACCATATGGCTTTTACCTATAAGGTCAACTTCACTATAGGCATGAAAAGAGGCCGTCAGATAATAGTAACCTTTTGATATTACAGCTAGATTTGAGGATGGCTGGGACTTCTATTCTGGTATCCCCTCCCCCCACCCCCTGCCAGAGATCTGGTTAAAATACATAAGAGAATACTGGGTCAAGTGCTTTACTACTGGCTCTATCAAGAAAAAAAAAAAAAACTTTTTTCTTTTCTTAACAATTCTTGAAGTTGTAGTAAAATATATATAGTGTAGAATTGCCATTTTAAGTGTATAATTCAAGGGCATTATTATAATCAAGATATTGTGCAACTATCATTCTATCTATTTCTGGAATTTCTTATCACCCCAGATAGGAGCTCTGTGCTCATGAAGCAATATTAAATAATTCTGTGAAGAAGAAATGAAGGAGAAAAATTATAGTTCTAATGATAATGCGGAGTTAGAAAACAGTGGGTATGAACGGGACTTAAAAGATAACTTGGAGATACATATAAGGCAAAGAAAGAGAAAGGCAGTAAGTATCTTTATTTTCAGAGGAGGAAATAGTCTTAGAAAGGTAAAAAGTAACTCCATGAGGCTGGTAACTAGCTGGTAGGATTATACTGGAACTAAGGCCATCAGATTCTGCTCTTTGCCCCAGACCAAGTCACCCTTGTCAGGGGACCGTAGTTTTGGTAGGGCTTTTATCTTTTTTTCCCCCAGACTTTTGATTGTGTTATCAAACAAACAGAATGGTCATTCTTCTTGATTTTTTTTCGAGTTAATAGCTTAAAAACGAATCCAGTACCCCCTAGTGTTACATTCTGAAATGTTTCTTAGAGAATTTTAAAAATATATTAACAAGAGGAAGAAACAGTGAGTATATCCTGTATTTTCTTTTCTAGAGATTATGAGAAGAAAAATGAGATTTCCTTATTGGAATACAACTAATCTTGTCTTGCTAATTTCTGGGACTGTCAAATAAAAATCAGGACTATTTAAGAAAATGGTTATGTATAATAATGCTTACTATATCTGGAGGCATGTAATATAATCTCCTGAAACATAAACTTTCTAATGATTAGAAGCCACTTTATTCAATGGGTATACCTTTAAAAATTAGTGATCATTAAAATGCTATATTAACTAAAAATTTCCCTTATGCTTGAGACTAGGGAAAACTTAAAAAAAAAACAAGGCCAGATTTAGTATATAAATTAGTTTTTAAAATTTTACTTCGTCTCTAATTTACCTCTGCAATCTCTATCCTTTTGGCAAGATCATCAAGAGAAAGACAACTGTCATCAGAAGGCAGATTCTCCTGTAGACTGTAGGATGCTTCTTCGGGAGAAAGATCTTGAAGGAGATCAGAGTCTTCCTCTTCGTACAAGAGAGAATCTTCGGTATCCTTTAAGCATCCTTCCAGCAGGCTGTTCAAGTAGTCTTCTGTCTCTTTATTGAGTTGTTCGTCCTTATCTCCCTTTTCCTCTGGGGCCATATACACCTCTGGACGCGGTGTACTTAAGTCAGATATGTTATTATTTTCACAAAGTACATTGTCAGAAGCCTCTGAGTCAGCCTGCCCCCGTAGTGATTTTCCATCACTGTCTGTAAGATCAGGCTGCCGCAGCTCATTTAATTCACTGTTCTCAAGTTGGTCTGTGGGCAACGTCTCAGAAGCATCCTGAAGTGGCAAGCGGAGTTCTTTCCTTTGAGCCTGTGAATTTTTACCTTCAGGAATCGACGTGGGAAGTATGTGATCACAGCCTGGTAAAATCAATGGTTCTGTCACTGACCCACTGGAAGGCAATACCTTAGGGTCCTCGGCAATGCCCTCTATTTTGGCTAAATTCTGGCAGGTCTCTGTTTGAGCCAGCGGCAAGAGGCTGTCATCATCACAAGCATTCTCGGAAGAGCCTGGCCCAGACCGGCTCCCAGCCGCCGTCTCTGAGGACTGGGCGTGGAGCTCCGGGGTGGCCTCAGCGCTGCCGAGCGGCTCCGCCGTGTGGTCCGTCACGGCAGTGACCGCAGGGCTTGGGGAAGCTGCCTGCCCCTCCATCTGACTACAGGAGGGACTGTCCCCCGGGGGCTCTTCTTTATGTTGGCTTTCTCTGCTTGGTTCTGTGCCAAGGCGAGATTCACTCTCTAAAGACAAAGAGAAATAAGTTGTTTAAAATTCACAAAAACACTTTGCATTGGAGGGAGGAGAAGGACACGAGAATAGTATGTGTAATACAACAATATTCTAACCATCTTAAATGGAAATTCTATCTGTGGCATTAGTGTCTTTAGATAGGGAAAATACTTGAAATACCTGTATTTAGTAAATAATCCTTTACATGTAACAGAGATTATTCAAATGCATATTAGTATGAATAAATAATTTAGCCCTCATTAAATGAGTCATTATTCAAAGTTTTAAAAGATAGTCTTAACTTCATAGGCCTTTATACATTTAAATAAATATATCTATTGATCTTTTACAATCAAATGAAGTTAGAAAAATTATTTTTCATATATTCAAGACATAGCATATTAAGTAAATATTTTTACGTGATTAACCTTAGCCATACATTTATAATTTAAAATGTGAGAAAATTAATATTGATCTGGTCTACCAAGACTAAAGAACTCTAAGTCTATAATACCCTTAATAAATGTGTCTGCAAATTATTCAAAGGGTAGCAATAAAAAGAATATATTTCAGCAAAAGGGAGAAACGGGTTTGAATATTGTTATCTTTGTCCATTTGTACTTCAAGTAAAATCAACTTAAATATTTTTCTTTCATTTTAAAAGTAAATAATTTAAATCCTTTATGTAAATAATGAATGGGAATTGAACAGACTGCTAGATAACCAAGAAGTTTTGCTCACCCTCAGTTATTGGTACTTTCAGTATTCCCGTCTTAGAAGTTGTACCTTTTTTTTTTTTTAAGAGACAGAGTCTCATTTTGTTGCCCTTGGTAGAGTGCTGTGCCATCACAGCTCACAGCAACCTCCAGCTCTTGGGCTTAAGTGATTCTCTTGCCTCAGCCTCCCAAGTAGCTGGGACTACAGGTGCCTGCCACAATGCCTGGCTATTTTTTTGTTGCAGTTTGGCTGGGGCCGGTTCAAACTCGCCACCCTCGGTATATGGGGCTGGCACCCTACTCAATAAGCCACAGGCACTGCCCAAAAGTTATACCTTTTTAATAGCCATCTATTATTAAATTTATACAAATAATGGCCCAAAGGTGAAAATAAAAGCTAAAAATATTATAATTTTATTCCATTTGGTTTATCATTTATTGGTACTTTAATAATCAGGAACAGACAATTGAGGACTAGACCAAACCAAAGAAAAGGCATTACTCCAGTATCAATCTCATGCTGAAAAAAAGAAAAGGCATTACTTAAAATGCCATCTCTAGATTTTAGAGAATCAGAGACTGAGGCTGACCACTTCAACTGGACAGCTGGGAGAGGGAGCTGTTTGAAGTACCTCCCCAATATCTTGACTCAAACATCAGAAAAGGGTCAGGAAAGAAAGAAAAGGTATAGCATTCCTTCCCTTTTCCTACCCTAAAATGTCAAAGTTTGGGAGACTGCAAGAAAACATCTGGACATTTCACTCCCCACAGGTGGTCTGCTTTGCCCTGAGCTTCTTGAGCTGCCCTTCTATGAAGGTAGAGCAATGAGGGCCGCAGCAAGGTGGGAAGGGGGCCAAGCCGCTCTTCCACAAGTTCCCAGCACCCACAGGTTCAGAAGATGGTCCTTAGACACGTCCACTGGATTCACAGACCAATGAGACCGGGGACTATGGTACTACAGGTCCTGATAAGACACAGGGCAGAGAGAGCCCCACATCAGTGGAATGGGGTATGCTGGTCCAGCTGAGGGTCAGTTCCCTAAAGGAACACAAACATCCAGAATAGGGTGTTTCTGCTCCTCAGCTGGCCCAGAACAGAGCAGCCTAGGCTGAGTCACAGGCACTAATCCAGCAACTCCAACTGCAAGCACAGTATGTTCCCAGCCTCTAGCAAGGCAGATAGAGAAGGGCTTTGAACGGAATGAGATTTAAGTGTTAAAATGAGGTCTGGAGTTCAGTAACACTTAAGTCCTAAAGAATCAAAATGAGACTACTCAATAGCTGCCAGTGAACTAAAAGTTAGAGACTCCGTCTGATAAGCCATTACAGGAGTGGCAAGTGCGGTAGCTGACTGCAGTTACCAGACAAAAATACAACACATTAAAGTATCTCATGAACTGAGAAACCACTTAACGGTAAGTAATAAAGACTATCTATAGGTACAATGTATTATTTACAAAACAGCCTGAAAATGGTCACTTCATTCCATTATTTAGAAATAGTACAAAAAATTGTAGAAAAATTGAAAAAAAAAACCAAACTCACATAATTTAAGAAGCAAAGAATAGGAGTTCCAAACTACATTTGGAGAGTCATCCATATTGCTGGCATTTCTGTGTGAAACCCTATTTTATCAGACTTGGGTAAGATTTCTTTCTCACCCCCTCATAAGATGGTGGTTAGTAGGCTGCCTGGATTAGTGAAGCCTCCGACAACCCATATGATTTACTTAGGAGAAGCACGGTGTATTCAATTAGAAACCTGAAGATCTGGGTTCTAGTTGGTGCCTCACTTCCCCATGCACACCACCCGTATCACAGCAGAGGCCAAGCTAGAGTTAGTGCCAGCCGAGTGCTGGGAAGCAGCCAGTGCTGAGCCTCAAATCCAAGCACAGACCCCGTACCAGTACTCTCCCCAACGTACACACCACGGAGACACATCCACACCCAAACCTGGGGCTGTTTTGTGATTCTCTCCCTCAGTTTAAGATTCTTATGAAGCTCATTTTACTCTGATTTCTGATATAAAAATAACAGAGGAGACAGAAAGGAGTATAGTAGGATTGACTCAAGGTGACATTCCTATCTTTAGTCATAAGAGAAAAGGGGGTAAGTCAATATGTGAAAAAATTAAAAAGTACTGGGCGGTGCCTGTGGCTCAGTGGGTAGGGCGCTAGCCCCATATACTGAGGGTGGTGGGTTCAAACCTGGCCCCGGCCAAACTGCAACAGCAACAAAAAAAAAGCTGGGCGTTGTGGCGGGTGCCTATAGTCCCAGCTACTCAGAGGCTGAGGCAAGAGAATTGCCTAAGCCCAGGAGTTAGAGGTTGCTGTGAGCTGTGATGCCACCGCACTCTACCCAGGGCAATAAAGTGAGACTCTGTCTCTACAAAAAGAAAAATTAAAAAGTACTTTGTAAAGAGTTAAACCCTAATTAAACTAACAATACCATCATTATCTTCTATCTTAAGGGCAACTCACCCCAAACACCTGATACTTCCTCTTCACTATCAGGGGTCTCAGGCCCAGAAGCATAAATTGGTAATAAAATCGACATCAGAGGAAAGAAAACACCCTAAACCATATTTATCTTTATTTTCTCAAGTTTTTTTTTTTCTTTCTTTGAGACAGAGCCTCAAGCTATCCCCCTGGGCAGGGTGCCATGGCATCACAGCTCACAGCAACCTCCAACTCCTGGGCTCAAGCAAGTCTCCTGCCTCCGCCTCCCAAGTAGCTGGGACCACAGGTGCCCGCCACAACGCCTGGCCATTTTTTGGTTGCAGCCATCATTCTTGCCTGGCGGGGCCGGGCTGGGGATTCGAACCCGCCACCTTAGGTGTACGTGGCTGGCGCCTTAGCCAATTGAGACACAGGCGCCAAGCCAAGTTTTTACAATGAACAACATACATTTTTCTAAACAACATTTAGAGAAAAGTCTCAAAAATCTTCTGACATAGGCACAGGTGGTATAAAATACCTCATAAATGCTTTTGAAGTGTACAAAGCACATCACAGATTAGTGAACAAAGGAAAGACAACAAATTGCCAGAAATAAATTATCAAGATTTAGAGCTTTAAATATCTAGATTTACAGAACAAATTTCTAGTCAAGTCCATAAAATCAATGTTGGATTTTAAGCAGAAAATGATGTTTGAATACACCAAAAACCAAGTCTATTTCAATTGTACTACTGTACAATTTCTTTCTTTTTGGGGGGATTTGCTTCAAGCTGCCTTAAGGTACAATTTTTTCTTATTCTACGAGATACATATAACCATCTGCTGAAAAGAAAGAATAATTTTACAGTATCTCCTACGTGTCTAAAAGGTGGTGCTATATTACATAAAAAAAAAGTCTTGCTTTGTGATTTTTCTAGGAGAGGTATATATACAAAAACAAAAAAGTTCCTCTCTAGCCATTCAGATGTAACGCTCGTGAAATATTATGGGAGGCAGGTATCTTTGGAATGTCTACCTAACTTACCTGGAAAACCAACCTGATTCTGGGGAAGGAGGGATAGGAAGAGGGGAGTCAGGAGGGGGGCTGGGCGTGGCCTCACTTAATGGGCACAGTGTACGGGGATCTGGCGTACCTTTGGGTGTGGGACACAATCACAAGAGGGACTCTATCTAACAAATACAAACATTGTAACCTAATCCTCACATTCATCTGAAATAAGAAAAAAAGAAAAGCAAGAAAAACGTACCTGATTCTTTGGCTGCGGCTCCTCTTTCCTTCGGATCTTCAGACACTATTAACTGAGCACAGCGTTTCTTTCCCAGGGACTTTTCTACAGCTCCTATCTAAAAAGTAAAACAAAAAACATTTTTTTTTTTTTTTTTTTAGAAACTGTTACATTAAGCTAGAAAGCTGAAAATAACTTGAGAAAGATTTATTTTCTAGAACAGTCCATATAGCAGACATCATAGTAACATTTTCCCCATATTTTCAAAAGAAACAATCTTTTACCTTATGCTTGGATAAAAGAGGGCTGTAGAAAAAAAAAAAGAGAAAAAAAGAATTAAAAAAATTACAGTAGCGATACACTTCCAAACAAATGTCAGTGAAATGGCTGTAAAAAAAAATACAGCTTCTCTGGATGCTAATATTAGAACAGAACATTTCCACGGCTGAAACATTACTACTGGCTTACATAGTTCAAAGTGCAGCTATATCGTGTGCTAATCTCGTCAGATAACCAATTACTACTGAAAACTCCCAAAGAAGCTACAAATACTGATATCCAGAAATGATAATTTTTTTTTTTGTAAGAGACAGAGTCTCACTCTATCGCCCTCAGTAGAGTGCTGTGGGGTCACAGCTCACAGCAATCTCCAGCTCTTGGGCTTAGGCGATTCTCTTGCCTCAGCCTTCTGAGTAGCTGGGACTACAGGCACCTGCCACAACACCCAGCTATTTTTTGCTGCAGTTTGGCCGAGACCGGGTATGAACCAGCCACCCTTGGTATATGGGGCCGGCGCCCTACTCACTGAGCCACAGGCGCTGCCCTAGAAATGATAATGTTTTGCTAATAACATATTTAAAGATTACTTGACATACACAGATAGTTTCAGTTTATCATTATAGCCTAATATAGATTAAGGTGGAAGATAATCTTGTTGGAATTATCTGTGGAAACAGATAACAGAAACATAGCTTTTTACAGTGACATCATCATAGTTCACTGGAACCCCAAACTCCTGGGCTCAAGGAATTTGAGCCTCAGCCCTCAAACTACAGTGTTTGCCACCATGACCAGCTAATTTCTTCTATTTTTAGTAGAGGCAGGATTGGCACTTGCTCAGGCTGGTCTTGAACTCCTGACCTCAAGTAATCCTCTGACCTCAGTCTCCTAGAGTTCTAAGAATACTTATCACTGTGTGAGGTAAAGGGTAGCTTTTTTTTTTTTTTTTTGAGATGGAGCCTCAAGCTATCCCCCTGGGTAGAGTGCCGTGGCATCATAGCTCATAGCAACCTCCAACTCCTGGGCTCAAGCGAGTCTCCTGCCTCTGCCTCCCAAGTAGCTGGGACCACAGGCGCCTGCCACAAGGCCTGGCCATTTTTTGGTTGCAGCCATCATTGTTGTTTGGCGGGCCCGGGCTGGGGATTTGAACCCGCCACCTTAGGTGTACGTGGCTGGCGCCTTAGCCGATTGAGCCACAGGCGCCAAGCCATGAATTGAAATTTTTAACATGAAGAGTCTAATGATCAACAAACATATGAAAAATGCTCAACATCTCTAATCATCAGGGAAATGCAAATCAAAACCACACCTAACAGATATCACCTAATACTAGTGAGAATGGCTCATATCAAAAAGTCCCGGCTCAGCGCCTGTGGCTCAAGTGGCTAAGGCAACAGCCACATACACCTAAGGTGGCGGGTTCGAATCCAGCCTGGGCCCGCCAAACAACAATGAGGGCTGCAACCAAAAAATAGCCAGGCGTTGTGGTGGGCGCCTGTGGTCCCAGCTACTTGGGAGGCAGAGGCAGGAGACTTGCTTGCGTCCAGGAGTTGGAGGTTGCTGTGAGCTGTGATGCCACAGCACTCTACCCAGGGGGACAGCTTGAAGCTCTGTCTCAAAAAAAAAAAAAAAAGTCCGAAAGCAACAGATGGTGGTGTGGATGTGGAGAGAAAGGAACACTCATTCACTGTCGAAGGGATTGCAAACCAGTATAACCTCTATGGAAGGTAGTATGGAGATACCTTAGAGAACTAAAAGTAGACTTACCTTTTGATCCAGAAATACCTGTGGGTATTACCCAAAACATCATTTTATCAAAAAGACACTTGTGGGTGGCACCTGTGGCTCAGTGAGTAGGGCACTGGCCCCATACACTGAGGGTGGCAGGTTCAGATCTGGCCCTGGCCAAACTGCAACAAAAAAATAGCCAGACATTGTGGTGGGCACCTGTAGTCCCAGCTACTCAGGAGAGTGAGGCAAGAGAATTGCCTAAGCCCAAGAGCTGGAGGTTGCTGTGAGAGCTGTGATGCCATGGCACTCTACCACGGGCAACAGAGTAAAACTCTGTCTCTAGAAAAAAAAAAAAAAAAAAGGATACTTGCACTCAAATGTTTATGGCAGCACAATTCACATTCACAAAGATGTGGAAACAACCGAAGTGTCCATTAATGCACAAATGGATTAATAAAATGTGGTATATGTGAACCACGGAGTACTATTCAGCCCTTAAAAATAATAGTGATCTAGTATCTTTTGTAACAATATGGATAGAACTAGAAACTATTCTTCCAAGTCAAGTATCTCAAGAATAGAAAAACAAAGTCCTTAGGTACTCAATACTAAATTAGAACTAGTCTATCAACTTTCAAGTCCACATATGAAAGTAAAACTCAAGAAAATCAAGCAAGTGGGAGAGGGGAAAGGGGGAGGGGTAAATTCACACTTACTGGTGCAATGCACATATTCTTGGTGAAACATACTTACAACTTTTACTTAAAATGTACAGAAGCCAAGTATGTAACCAAAAAGTAATATTCTGAAAGGAAAGAAGGGAAGGATGGAAGGAAGGAAGGAAGTTAGGAAATTAGTTCAAATCAACAAAAACGGTCAAGGTGGTAGGTATGTAAATTTATGTACCCTTAGAAGACTCTTAGACAAGACTAGTAATTGTATTTGTTAGCAATGTGTATGATGTTCGTTATGGTAACACTTAACTGAAGTACAAACAACCCAGGGCAGAGGCCAGACAGGTAGTATAAACAAGAAGAGAGGCGAGGATGTAAGGAAAATTGACTGCCAGAGTTGTACTCCCATTTTCTTTATTTTTACCAAACTGTAGTGGAAGCATGCACTACATCTGAGTCACACCAAAATAGGAACAATGTGGGTCTCCCTGTTGGCCTGCTAGGGAAATGTCTATTGGGGTCTATGTAGTCCTTGTGCAGGGGTGAGATTCTGTCCTGCTCACAGTATGCCCTCCACCCCCAGCCCTTGCTCTGGCAGTTTGCTTGCCTGTGGGCACTGTCAGGAAGGTGAGTGTTCTGATAAGCCCGTGCTGATGGGACTCTGCTACAGCTGGGCATAGTCCTTTCCACCTGGTTCCCTGACCATCCTTCTTCCCTCCCTGGGTAGGACGTGGATTGTCCATGCTCTGTCGCTTCCCTGGCCCAAATCTCTCTTTTTACTCTTCCTTTCTCTTTTCCAGTCTGAATCTTATCTAATTTCTGGGTGTGGATAATTTTCCTTCACAAATACGTGTCTATAACAAGTAAGTTATTCATTTTTGGAATGGGAGAAGGAAAAAAGCAGGGATAAGCTTATACGGACACGGACCATCATACATACAGTATGTTGAAGGTATTTTAAAGGTGAGTGTGAAAAATAGGAATCTCCTAGTTATTACATTCCTTTACAATCCACCAGACCTTTAATTTGGAAGAGGAAACCTTGTACCTTTTCTACTGTTCATAATTGTCAGTCTCAGTTCTTGTGCCTATTAGAGAATTTTTTGCCTTGGATTCTTTACTTGAAAGCAAAAGTTGGACTTATTTAAAATGGAAAATAGTAATTCACAAATGTAAGTACTTTTAAACATGAAAAAGATTCCATGATTTTCATATTGGAGAAGAACATTTCAGATGCTTATAATAAATTTGGTTTGCTAAGGATCTCCTCGGGAGTTTGCGGTGCTGTATTGCACCACAGTTCAATAGCTCCCATTTTTAGCTCTTCGTTCACAGTGTCAATCTTCATTGCAAAAGGAGAACAGAACTATGTTAATTTATTTTTCCCAAGTTTTAGGATAGAGAACCTTTCCTGAAATTGTTGTAACCCAGCCCTCTTTCCCCTGCCCACTTCTGTTCCCCAGCCCTCACTTGTTCCCCCCACCCTCTCCAGCTCATTTCCCTCCTCCTCCCTTCTCCCCCCAGAGTCGACTCCAGGAACAAGGCAAGTCCCTCCTCCCCCCAGGGTGGCCGAGAACACGTTCCCAGGCCCCCTTCTTCCTCCTAGGGTTGCCAAGAACAAGCTTCAGGTACAAGGAAAAAAGTCTCAAGTTCCACAAGACCCCCAA
>CAUYQV010029411.1:0-12407 GCA_963574575.1 Galagoides demidoff | reverse complement strand
CTTGGTTCTTACAGTAGCACCAGTTGAAGTTAATAAATAAAGTAATAAAATCTTAAATAAAGTAACATACTGTTTTTCCAGGGATAGAAAGTTCCCCATATTTTATTTGCTTATTTATTTCTGAATTGATTCTTCCTTTAAGTTTGCCAGGAGTAATTCTTACTCTAGAGCAGTGAAACTCTCCTGAATTTCAGTTATAATCTTTTTCTTTAAACTTCCAAATTTTTCCCTAGTAGGATCTTCACCGGCAGGGAAACCTGTGTTAAAGTTAAGTTGCTATAAAACTAGATCACCAGAGAACTTTGGTAGTGCCTGCCGGTTTCTCTGGCCCTGGAGTTTATTGTGCATTCTCCTATATGGGCTTCTCTGGTTGAATTTTCTCCGCCTCACCCACCAGCGGTGGAAGGGGAGGGAGCCATTCCCAGTCAGAAGTTGAAGCATCTGAATAGGATTGAAATGGCTCCAGGGCCATATATACCTGATAATAGGCACCTCAAACATTTTTACTTGTAAATTCCCTCTTTGGTGAGCCCTCCTAAAAGCTCTGCCAACCTTTTGCCATTTACCAGGATGAATATGAGGGCCATTTATGAGAAACCACGGACACACCTTGTCCACAAACAAGAAAAATTTTATTAAATCCTTTTTCTTAACTTGAATTCCCCTTTCCCTGAGAGATTCTTTAAGATCTCTAATAAAAACTGCCTCCTTAGACAGCTTATGGCCCATTGCTGTGGGACGGAATGAATTAAAAGTGAAACTTACTTAACGCCTGTGAGCGGCAGGCCAGGGGTCACCAGAAACTTTTCCTGAGGAGCTCTCTCGGCATCTTCTACTGCGGTTCTGTCCGGCAAGGGTCCGTACCTCAAGCCCCACGCTTGGGCACCACCTGTCCCGTCCCGCGGGATGCAGTTATTCATGGGGGTGAGGGGGACCGAGCCTGAAAGACAATGGGCAAGAAAGAGAGAACGAGACCAAGCAGGTTCCTTTGTCAAGGTCCGTTTAATGGTGGCGAAAAGCCGGTTTTTAACGCCTCCCGGTCCGCAGGGGGCGGAGGGCGGGGGGGGGAGGAGGAAAGAGGAAAGGTGTCCTTCGCTGATTGGTGGATTTCAGGTTCAGGCGGTCAGCTGGTTGTGCGGGTGCGGGAACAGTCGCCATCTTGAGTTTAAACAAAGGAATCCCTGCCATGTGGTCAGTCGCCGAGTAAGAAGTGGCCGTGGTTACAGAGTATATACGCAAGCGGGGCGGGGCACGTAATTTTTTGAGCATTTTGTACGTGCGCTTTGGGGGAGGGGACAGCTCGGTGGGAGCCGAGAATCCTTTTTGGCTTCCGACACCTGGGACTCTCCCCAGGTGGCTGCTCTCACTGAGGGGTCCTTGTCACTAGATTTAGCTGGCACTTGGTGGCCCTCATCTAACAGACTTCACATCCTGTGGCACTCTTAACTACCCCTGCTTTCTTGGGGAACGATCCATTTTAAGTTTGGGATGTGATCCCACCAGGGTGAGACTTTCCTCCCAGTCAGCTGTTGCGCTCAGGAGAAATATCCATGGTTGGGAACTTGTGGGGCCACTCTTGGGATCATCTAGTGAAGGCACAGCTTTAAAATAGCACCTCCTTAAAGTTGAACTGGAGATGGGCATGGCAGAGATCAGACCAGACCTATGGATGGGACACCCTGGAACCCTGAGAGGGGAGTCCAACGGAGCTGGTAGGTAACAGGTGCAAGAGTGCCTGCCATTGGTGAGAAGGAAGGAGCCACGTGGGTCCTTTATTGCAGTGGCCTCACACAGTCATGCTTTGGAAGCTCCAGTTGCTCTTTCTCACCTTCCCTTTTAGAATAAACTTCCTTCCACTTCACAAAACAAAGGACCAGTCTGAAATACTGGACCGGGCGTCCTTGTCTTAGCATGTCTCTGTGAAGGGTGGAGAAGACGTTGGGAAGAGCTGTGGTCACTGCTGGGATGCTATGAGTTCTGGCACCTTGCGGAGTGAGGCAGTGCAAGCCTGCCGGTTGCTCTGTGATCTCGTTTTCCAGGTCCTGACTGTTGGGCAGTACTTCCCTCTTTTGGAGAGTCCCCTTGGAGAAAAGCATGGAGAATTATCAGTGAAGGCATCAGCGGCCACAGGACAAGGCGTTTATCCACCTGGACACAAGCTGGTGGCAAAGCTCCAGGCCTTATTTGAAGCAGCTATGGAGTCAAACATTGAAGATTTATAATGGGAAGCACCATTCTGCTCCCAAAGGACAGAGCCTGCAGGTAACAGGCGCAAGAGTCGCTTCATCCCATGTTTCCTCTCAGAAATGAGACGGGCCACTCTCATTGTTCCACTTCTCAGCCTCTGCCTCAGTTCACAATTGTGCATGGTTCTATAAAGGAGGAGGTGGAAAGGTTCATATTTACTTCTGACAATAGAAGTTTGCAAAACAGCCACATACGGCAGAGATACATACTTGTTTTATATTTTCACAGACCTTTATTCAGACTCAAGGGAAGATTTTTTTTTCTTTTGAGACAGAGTCTCACTGTCACCCTGGGTAGAGTGCCGTGATGTCATAGCTCACAGCAACCTCCAACTCTTGGGCTTACGTGATCCTCTTGCCTCACTCTCTCAAGTAGCTGGGACTACAGGTGCCCATCACAGTGACTGGCTACTTTTTCTATTTTTAGTAGAGACAGGGTCTGGCTCTTCCTCAGTCTGGTTTCAAACTCCTGAGCTTAAACAATCCACTCACCTCGGCCTCCCTGAGTATTAGGATTACAGGTGTGAGCCATTGGGCCCAGCTGAAGAAAATGTTTTTCATCTACATTTGCCAGATTAATGGAGACTGTTAGCTTATGGCACTGAACACTAATTCCTAGGAAGTAGTCTGTAAATTCAGTATTTGCTAGTGACACAGTAGTGCCTCTTCTTTTTGCTGTTTATTTTCACTCAGAGGATTAAATTATACTCTTAAAAGTAGAGCATCTCTGGCAGCGCCTGTAACTCAGTACTGAGGCTGGCGGGTTTGAATGCAGCCTGGGCCAGGTTAACAACTATGACAACTGCAACAAAAAAATAGCTGGGCATTGTGGCAGGTGCCTGTAGTCCCAGCTACTTCGGAGGCTGAGACAAGAGAATTGCTTAAGCCTGAGTGTAAGGTTGCTGTGAGCTATGACGTCACAGCACTCTACCGAGGGTGACATAGTGAGACTCTGTCTCAAAAAAAAAAAAAAAAAAAAAGCAGAGCGTCTCCTCACCACTAAACCTGCAGGAGCAGGACTTCCAGCCTCCAGTACTATGAGAAATAAATTTTTGTTCTGTGTAGATTATCCACTCTCAGGTATTTCATTATAGCAGCACAGACAAATTAAGGTGGGATATATAAGCAAGAATGTTTGCAGCCACTGCTCTATATTTCCTTTAGTAAAAGCCTGTAAAATCTTGAATGGGGATTCAGGCCTCTCAGTTTGCCCCTTAGTCCTTCCCTAAGCCCTGTGTCAAGAAAGCTACTGAGGCATTGTTTCATATTTATATGCACACGGTGTGGACTGTGTAGGCCTTTCCTGAATTTTAAAGTGAAGATTCTGGTCCCTAACCTTGCAAAAAAAGCATGTAGTTTGTTAGGATTTCCTGTTGTGTTGTAGACTTGTCTGGGCTACGTGTGATTTGCCCCCGGAGTCGCCTCCTCCCGTGTTTGCAGCTTGCAATGTTTATGCCGACCTCCTGGGACGTGCAGGGAGCCTCTGATTTCCATCTCTTTTTACAGCAAGAGTAATGGGGCTAGACAAGAGCATGTTCTTAATTATGGAAATTCTTTATTCTCAACTCTAACTTATAGATACTGTAATTTGTAACTTACACTTTACAGAGTTCATTTTGAGTTTCATAATAATCTCAAAGAGAGAGTACAAATCCAGAATAAAACTTTATCAGAAAAAGTAACTGGAAGTTGAGATCACTCTGCAAGTCCAAGAGCAGGGAAGTGAATGGCCTCTGAACAGAATGGCACAGGGGGGCTGTCTCTATCCCCCTAGCCTCCCATCTGTTGGTGACATCTTTTAGGCTTGCTAAATGAAGTCACAGGAGGTGCCACATCACAGGCAACATCAGCTATCCTCACCTCTGAGGACCATATTTTAGCTTTTTGATGTGCTCGGCCTGATACTGGAAGGGGCAGGGCAGTCCCAGACTCCTCCTGAACTCAATATGGATCTTGCTATGTTGACATCTTGATGGGACATGATTTTTCTGCTCTTCCTCAGCACTATAGACTAGAATGATATGGGTCTCTGCTACGAGGAGTCAGTCTGCATGTAAGCATCTCAGCTAAGTTTTAAAATAAAAACTAAACTGTGCACTTAAAAACAGTTAAGATGGTAAATTTTATGTTATGTGTATTACACTGCAATTTTGAACGTCTGGTTGCTAGGCTGCTAATCCTCCTTCTATGATACAGTGGATGGCTGGTTGTCTGTGTCAAGGATGCAGAAATTCAATAGAGACTGCTGAGAGCTGGCAATGCCCAATACGCTCCACTGCCCCCCCACCCTGCCCCGCCCCGTACTGCTGAGGTCCCAGTTTCTCTTCACCAGGAGCAGGGCCATGGCTCTGCGTCAGGCGGCCAGCGGCAAGGTGCTTTGCAATGGCAGGGTGGATAGTTCGTAACATCGGAATTGAGCATGAAGTCAGAGTGGGTTTGATTGTAAATGTAATTTCTTTTTTTAAAATTTCAGGTTAATATGAGGGTACACATGATTTGCATCTGTAAGGGGAAGTCCAAGTTGCAGTTGAATCCTTCACTCGGGGAGTGTCCCATATACCCCTACATTACACCCACGAAGTGGGAACTTACCAGACTCTCTCCCTGGCTTCTTCACTTTAATTGAGCTTTTCTCTCATGTACTTGTTAATCTCCGAATTTCAAGTTAATGAGTGCATGGCATGCTTGCTTTCCATTCCTGGGATACTTTACTCAGGAGGATGTTCTCCAAATCCTTCCAGGTAAATATGAAAGATACAAAGTTTCCATGTCTTTTGAGTTTGGATAGTGGTCCATGGTATACACATGCCACAGTGTAGAGCTCCAGTTGGGTGGCAGCCCAGAGCGGGGCTGTCAGAAAAGACTGGCCAACGGCTGAGTCTCACCCTGGTGATTCACAGGCTGTGTGACTGTGGCAGGTCACCTCACTTTGTGGGCTGCTCTTTCTCTCCTATGACGTGGGTGATAGTAACCCTGCTTACCTTAGAGCACTGTTTTAAACCATTTTTATCTCATGGCACACTTAAACCTGTAGTCAAACTCCAGCACACTTAAATTATGTTGATAAAAAAAAAAGAACAAAAAAAGATTATACTTACTGTGTCTTGAACTTCTTTTGGAAATAGTTAATGATCTTTGCAAATTTTTGTGGCACCCCTGAGATCCTCTCATGACACACCAGTGCTCTGTGGCACACAAGTTGAAACTTGCTGCCTTGGAGTGTGATCCTGATCACACGGCCATGACCCGTGTGCCCAGCAGTGCTGCCCTTGCCCTGCCAGCTGGCATTGTTCCCCTTATGGATTTTGAAACCAACACTTTGCAATGTAGCTGGACACCTAGTTATCAATGCTGTATATAGAATAAAGGTCTGAAAGGAGAAGAATTATAGTAAAGAAAATAGTATGTGAAATTTATTCGCTCATTCGTTAAAACATTTCTTGGATGTCTGCTACTTGCCAGACACTTTGGACAATTGAATCATAACCTGAAGATTGAACTGGGTTTTAGGTGTGTGGCTGTGTTAGGACATGTGGAGAAGCAGGGTGCAGGGTTGGTCTCTGATTAGGAGATGAAGTATGATTGGTGGCCCCTGCAGGCAGCAGGCCTGGCACAGTCAGCTTTTGAATAAAGGGTTCTTGCTGTGCCATTAAATGAACCTTGGGCGCACCACCTGACATTCCTGGCACTCACTTTTCTCTTGTACATTGAGAATCTCGGACTCAGATGTGACCTGGTAATTATTTAGCTCTGCTGGGATGGGAGGGGCAGTTGTGAAGGTCTGCACCATGCTGGGCACTCACAGGCCTCAAACTCAGGGTACAAAGTCTGCATTTTAAAGAGAATTTAGTCCTGTTTTGGGCTTTCCCTCTGCTGATGGCAGAAAATCACATGCAGGTCACGTCTCTTGACTTAGGCCTTTCTGGTCGGTGCAGGGCTCCTTCTTCTCTTTCTCCTCCACGTTGCTGCCCCTGGGTCATCTCTGCCTGCGCTGGCGATGCTGACACAGCCTGCAATCCTGTTTCTGACCCTCGGCACCTTCACGGTGAGGCCAGCTGCGTGCCTCACTGTCACCACGGTGGAGTCCCATTTCTCATGCTCATTTTTTTCTTCATTGTTTGGTACATAGCATGACTCAAAAATTAGTTGTTGAATAAACAAACCTTCCTTCTTGGGGGCCTGGGGTCAGGGCCGCTGTGAGAACAGAGGTGTTTTCCTGTGCTCTGGGGCAGTGCACCACGGGGGAACAACATCAGCCGCTCTGCTAGCCCTGAGCCCTTCCCTACTAGGCTGTCCTCATGGTGCCACCCTGGGATGGCAAAGACATAGCAGATAAGCTTAGTTAAGCTTCTCAATGTTGAGTCCTCTGATTGTCTCTAGGTGATAAAGGTGGAAGTTGTATCTAGTGGTGAACTTTTGTTCTCCCTCCTTGGGGTGGAGAGGGACCAGGATACCTTTTGTCTGTGCAGATCTGTGTCCTGCCCAGAGGCAAATAGCAAAAGGGCAGAGAGCTTCCCTGAGAACCTGCTGCCTCCTCAGCCTTGGCCCCTGTGATGTGCAGACCTGCAGAGGGTCTGTTTTTCCTTGGAGCCTCCTTGCTCCCTGAGGGCTCGGACAGGACGCCCTCCTCCAGCCCACGTGAGGAGGGGCCCTCGCTGGCACAGAAGCACCCTGGCCCTTCCCTTTCTGGTGCTTCTTCTCTCCCAGTGTGAGATTAAGTCTGTCTCTTCACCTCTGCTGTTGTTTATCTGCCATATCTATTTCAGGGAAATCGTCCTATTTAATAAAAATATAGAATTTATGGATCTAAATCAGGGCTTCTCAATGTTTTAGGGTGTCATAAACCCTGTTAAAAATGGCACAGATTCAGGATTCATTTTCTCAGAATGCACACTGTTACAAATTTAAGTACTATTTCAGGGGATCTGTGAACTTTTTGAAGCAAAGGACTTGATGTATGATGCTAACTTCAGGATTTGCCAGGTATCAGGCAGAAGTTTCACTACCTGAATTTCCAGGACACTAAAGGTGCTATGGGTGAAGGATGCTTCACAGGCCACCCAGGCTGATGCCCACTCTGGAGGTGCACCTTGCTTTTCAGGGGGAGAACCTGGGGTTGGGGCAGATAAGACTTGACAGTCACCAGCTAGGCCAGCTGGGCTGGTTACTTGCTCTGTGAAGTTGCAATTTCCTTTACATGAAAGAACTAAAGTCAGCACCTTCTGTCTCCCTCTCCCCTCCTCTCTTTTCTGGTTCTCTCTCTCCCTTTCCTTCCTCCTCCCTCTCTTCCTTCCTTCTTAAGCCCATAAACGCAGTGTAGTTCTCACGTCTGGAGAATTTCTTGCTGTTGCAGTTTGGACCGTCTGAGACAAAGTTAGGCTGAAAGATTATTATGAATCAACAGCCGTGAAAGGAGAGGGAGGTGAGTCCATCTGCCCCCACGGGTCTGCAGGAACACTGCCCAGAGCAGTGGCCTTTATCTCCTTGGGCTCTCCACCCCTGTCCTAGGGAGGGCACTGCCAGATCTCTCTAGCTGGTCCGAGTCCTGGAGGAGGGAGAGCTGGAAGCGACCTGCTGGCCACACCACCGCTGCATCCTGGAGGAGGACCTGGACAGCTAGTCCTGGGTCTGCCAGGGGCCACCCTGTGCCATTCAGATCTACTTTCCTGTATACATGTGGGGATCTGAATTCTTGTGGGTCTCTCTTGCTGACCGGGAATGGAGAGGAAGTAAGTTAGTGGGACAAACAACAGCCCTGTGGCTGCAATGGGCCTCAGAGTCATACCTGATGCTCATCACAGATGCCCCCACCCTCAGCAGCACCTCTGCTGGCCTCAGTGTGTGCCTGTTTGTGTGTGACCCTCCTTCTTGGGTCTCTGGGCTCGTCTCAAGTCAGGGGGGCTCTGCCTGTTCATCCATACTCACCACTGAGCAAGAGACAGTGCATTCCTCCCAGGCCAGTGGATCTGCAACTGATCCCAGTGACTAAACACCAATTTGCAGGAGTTGACAGCATTCCCCTTGTTCTCCATGGAGCATAATGTGGGCCTGAAGGGTTTGGTATCTGAATACTGGAATAGTTTGAAAAAGGGGAACTCAACTTTAGCCAGTTTGGTACAGGTGTCTGTGTGACTGGGAATGGAGGGACCAGGTGCTCTGGCATGGGGAGTGGGGGCGACTCCATGTAGGACTCAGCTAGATTAGACACATGTCACCAGATGCTTCAGCCATCTTAGGAAGAGAGGTGCCAGGAGGGCCGAGGAGGGAGGTGAGCTGATGCTCACAGCTGGGTGGGAGGCCGCAGTAGTGTTGATTGCGACCTTGAGGTTTTTTTTTTTTTTAACGCTTTTTGGTTCTTCATTTTTTAATATGCATTTTGTTTCAGAATAATTAATTTTTTTTAATTGACACACAATAATTGTCCATATTTATGGGGTACAACGTGATGTTTGATATATTTCTAATTTTATGATAATAAAATGAGGGTAATCAGCATATCCATCACCCAAAACATTTATCTTTTTTTTTTTTTTTTAAAGATAGGGTTTCTTGATGTTTAGGCTGGTTTTGAATTCCTGGCCTCAAGCAATCTTCTTGGCTTGGCCTCTCAAAGCGCTGGGATTATAATCATGAACCACTGTGCCCAACTTATTGCAAAATCCTCTCATGTTGCTATTTGGCGATATACGATAACTTATTGTTGACAATTTATAATGTTTTTATCATGGGCTGTTGGCTGGCTGGGTTGCTTTCCCAAAGCTGTGAGCCCTGGAGATGTCTGACACTGCTCTGCACCCAACCCCTCCACACAGCGCCTGCTAAACGGTAGATGCAGTGTGTGTGTACAGTTTGCACAAAGAATGGAATAACATAGTAAACAAACCCTCGTGAGGAATGGATAAGCATGTTCAATAGCACTTACCATGTATCTCTGGTGGGCTGTGTTAGGGATGACTTCAATTTCCTATTTATACATTTACTTGTTACCCAACTCTTCTGGAAGGAGAATTAATTAATTTTGTGATCAGAGAAAAGCCTTGGAAAGCCAGGATGGGTGCAGTGGCTCACGCCTATAATCCCAGCACTTTGATAGTCTGATGTGGGAGGGTTGCGTGAGGCCAGTAGTTAGAGACCAGCCTGGGGCAACCTAGCTAGGCACTGCCTCTACAAGTTTTTTTTTTTTTTTTAATTAGTTGGGTGTGCACCTGTAGTCCCAGCTACTTGAGACACTAAGACAGGAAGGTCACTTGAGCCCAGGAGTTTGGGGTGACGATTGCATCACTTCACTCCAACCTTAGTTGGAAAAAAGAATTAGGAGAGACAAATAAAGAAAGAACATTTTGCAGATGCATCTCCCCATCTACTGCCCACCAAGGCTTCAGTGAAGAAGAGAGAGACTCTGGGGTCCTCTCCTTGTAGAACCTGAGAAAGATGGGCCAGGAGGCTGGTCCTTGAAGGCACAGGGCTCTACATGTGAGGACTGACCGCAGTGCTGAGCTGCTTCAGTGCTCAGAAGGCTCTGGGCTCGGGAGAGGACTGGGCAGTGCTCAGTTATTGCATGGGGAGGCTGAGCAACAGAAAATAAGAGGTGCATTGGGGTAACCTGGACTCTTTGTAAAGTAGTCAAGGGGTGGAGAATGAGTTGCATGATTTCCTCAACAGTGAGCAGGAAAAGAGGAGGGGCTTGGAGGCCGACGGGCTGGTGGATCTCCCCTGAGAAAGGATGGCAGTGCACAGGGTAGCTGTACATCATAGGGCGGAACGTTTTTGGAGGTGTAGTATTTCCATCAATAACATGGTGTTAATGGTGATTATTTGACAGCTTTGTTGTGAAGGTGAAGTGACAGCATGTACTCCAGGTGGGGCTTACTGCAAGCCTCGACTTGGAGTTGGTGCTCAGTTACTCCAACAACCAGGAGTGATTTCTGTGGGGTCATCTCCTTATCAGAGCAGGGCTTCCCAAGACTGGACGGCGCTCCACAGCTGTGCTGTACAGTTCAGGTTAGAGTCCAGGTTGGGAATCATTATTCTGAAGCATTCAGCTGGTCCATGATTGTCTAAACTTCTTCATGACCTAAATTTTCAAAACGAGTGATTGTTTTCTTACTTACCTGCCAACATCCGCTTTCTGAATAGCACTCAGTAATTACTGTTGCTGTGGTAATTTAGGTGAACAAAATACAGATGGATTCTTTTTAAATTTTCCATTAAAGCAAATGCAAATGAGTTTCTGGAATTGAATATCATTGCCTTGTTCTGGCCACTGATTTGTGGGTGGACGTAGTGAAATGTCGTTTCCAATAGCAGGTGTGTTTTTTCTGGAACTATGGCCCACAAATGAAGTTTCTGTTCTTCCTTTCAGTGAAAGAGACAATGGGAATGACACCGTGTGCTCCTGCACTTGCTTATATGTGCACATTTGGACAAATTGAAAGCTGTGTGGCAGCAGCATTTTCTTACAATTTTCAAAGGTGCACCAAAGATAAACACCATTTGAATTGTCCAGTCAATCTCAGCAGTAGAGGAAGAAGAATTACGAGCAGCACAGATAGAAAACTGGGGCAAATGGATGAAAGAACATGGTGTGGCTGAGTCGTCGTCCCTTCCGATTTTCGTGTGAAAGGCACGAGGACACACAAAGCTGGAAGTGAGGACGGCTGGTTCTCGGCCCAATCACTTGTTCTGGCTGCAGACTCTCAGATAATGTTCTTATAACTTTTTGTTCATCTGTTTCACAAATAAGCAAAAAGTCAGATTATGTTTCATCATACAATGCACATTGGTAATAATTTTCAAAATAAAATCACAGCCTTCCTGGGCACTGTGCCCTGTTTATGGAGCAGCTCTGTATCTCTGTGGTTGTCTTATCTGCTCCTCCATGAGTTCAGGTGACCCCGAGCCAGCAGTGGGGGAACTGGGGGTGTGGACAGGCTGTGTCTTGCCAGTTCTGGGTGCCGCGGTAATGAAGGGATCAAGTAAAGTTGGTGCAGGAGTCTGGGTGGGAAGGGGGGATGCAGGGGGCTGATGACAGAGACCACAGAGCCAGGGACTAAAACGTCCTCAAAATAAAGGGCTGTGGGAACATGACAGGAAGTTCAGCTTTTGTAGCCAAGAGACTGAGAATGAGGGAAGCAATACAGGACCCCTGGGATGGGGCACTAGCTGTGGAGGCTGCTCTGGGCTCCAGTGGGGACAGTCCACGGGTCCTTCTCAGGTCACAGCAGCTTGGAGGCAGAAATCTTTTGGGGCAGCCACATGGGGCTCAGAGAGACACGCTTTGCTTGCTTTCCTACTGTAAGCCATAGGAAGCACACTGTGGAGCTCATGGCATTGAGCTGTGAGATCCTGGGCATCTTCAGCCTTCCCGTATCTGTCTGTAATTCATGGCCCTGTGCATGGCCAGTGTTTGCCTCGTGTTGAGGTACGCTCCACTGACAGTGGCTGAGAGAGCCGTTTCCTACCCTTCCCCTCACTGCGTGTCACTGCGCCTTTTTTTTTCCCCAGTAGAATCCCATCTCTAGAACATCACTGCACTTTTTGGTGGCCTGATGAGATACTGGGCTATGGAGACAGAGGGACTGGGCATAAATCCTGTCTGTGACTTTGGGCAAAGGATTCATTCAGCCTTTCTGTGCCACTGTTTCTGCTTCCCTTGTTATCCCTAAAATGGTGGTAACAAAAGTGCCTAACTCACAGGCTGTTATTAGAAATACACGAGATAATATTCATCCGGCCTCAGAATAGAGCTTGGCGCACAATAAACTGGAAGTTTTAAATAAACGCCATTCATTGTGCCGATTCTCTGCCAGCGTTTGGATCATCTGAAACATAACCAGACAGATAACATCATCGGTGTCAGCTGACGCTTCCAGCACAGAAGGCACCTGAGAGTCCTGGGCTGAAAATCTCGGTTTAACCAGGAGATAAAGCCGTGTTCTTATTTCTTACAGCCGAGGTCCACGACCGTATTTACATCAGACATTGTATTCCCTCCTGTGCTTTCAAGCCTGTCTCGGCCTGTTTCTTTCTTTCTTTCTTTTTTTTTTTTTGAGACGGAGCCTCAAGCTATCCCCCTGGGTAGAGTGCCATGGCATCACAGCTCATAGCAACCTCCAACTCCTGGGCTCAAGCGAGTCTCCTGCCTCCGCCTCCCAAGTAGCT
>CAUYQV010029401.1:0-10798 GCA_963574575.1 Galagoides demidoff | reverse complement strand
CCGTCCGCTTGGTGGTGGTTTCTGTACCTTTTGGTTGTCTTTTTGGGGTCGCAGCTCACCTCAGGAAGGTTGAAGTGTGCTCCTCATTCTTCTCTCTTGGCTCTGCTCCAGACCATCAGCTAAGTAGCTAAACTTCTGTCCTTTCAGCCTCCTTCTGGATGGGAGCTTCTGTAAAAAGCTGGCTGCAGTCTGCCATCTTGGCTCCGCCTCCCTGGTTCCTTTTCTACCATTGCACATCAAGTATATTGGGAACAGACAACTGGCCTTTTAATCTTAAAGATCAGGAGACTTTGAGAAGCCTCATTTTGTCTAGGTAGAGAAGATTATGCATCACCTAGTGATCTGGACTCTGAGTGTGATTAAGAAGCTGGGTGAGAGTCTGAGATTGTCTCCTTCGGAAGAAGACATGTTTAGCTCAAGTAGTAGACTCTGTTAGGCATGTTAGGGTATGTTCTTACCCAACATTTAGACTCTTATTTCTCACCAAAAATTTCTTAATATTGTTGAGAATGGAAATGTGTTCAGTTTAAAACAAGAAACTTTCCTCTTCAGACTCACTTTCAGCTGGGAATGGCCCTGCACCCCAGGTTTAGCATGTGAGTTGGATCACCTGAGTGGAGATTCCAAGAGAGCTACTGTTTTCTTGAGAAAAAAGATGGCCTGGCTTTCACACATGTTCCATCTTCTCTGCTTGTCTCTAGATTTCTTCCTGAAACACAAACACAGGTTGATTAGCCATCCTGTTATGAAAGGATGAGAATGCAGAAAATAAAGGTAGAGAGAAGAACATGAGGCCCATTGCACCTGTGTCCCTTGCTTTCATATCAATCATTTGGCACATTAGAAACAGGAATCCCTATTCAGGGAAGTAAGTGTAGTTAGGTTTTTACATGGAGGTGGATATGATCCTAACTGATAGAAAGAATTTTGGATGTTCAAACAAATACTTTTTCCAGACACAATGAAAACTAAAATACTGCTTACCTATTATTTCCTGTAACATACAGGAAATAATGGCAATATGAAAAATGAAAGGAAAAACAATGCATGACATCTTTCAACTACTATTTCTCTCTTGATGTTCTGAAAAATCCACCAGTTGCAATTAAAATTCATTAAATTAATACATCAAATTTCAATATTAGTTCCTCCAAGAAGAGGACTGAGTTGTCCTCATTTGCAACTTCCTAAGATGCCCACGAAACCAGTCTCTTATTTTTTGAGTCCCACCAAGGGGTTATGTCCTTAAATGCAGAAAAAGGAGGAAATGCCTTGAGGCCCCAGTTCAGAGACCTTCCAAATTGACTGATCTTCCCTCATTACCCAGTACAGGGAGCGTGTCTGTTTTGGATCCTCAGGCCAGAGAGCTGCTGTCTTTCCAGAGGCGGATAAACCAGATAAGCATATAAATCAGATAATGTTATCAGCACAATATGAGAAAGTACATTCTTAAAATAATTTCCAGCATCCTTAGGCCTCCATTTTCAGATCTCTTCCTAATCCCTTTTGGCCTATTCTAGGGGCACATGGATAATAGCATGTTATGATGACTGATCTGGCTTGGTCTAAACATTTGCTGTGCTACCTTAATTAGATAATACCCCAAAGGATTTTCTATGTGGAAACTTACAAACCACTGCCCATTGCAAATTTGTAAAAATCAGCTTTCAACATCCATGAGAAATTACAGAATAAGAGCTCTCAGACAGGAAGCACTCTTGCTCATAAAATGCAGCTATGGAAACTGGGGGATTCCTTTTAAACTGATGAAACTGGCTGGAGTTGTTGTGGGATTTTTTTTCTTTTTTGTAGTGGTTCTTAGAAAATAGGCACCAAGTGAAGATTTAGAGAAAAGCATATCAAACTTAACAGATAAAGATTGTTATATATTAATAGTTGGGTACAACAGACCTTCAGGAAATCCTTGCTCTCAGGACGTCTGGGGATGAGACACCTATGTGTCTACCTATGGAGGTAGATCAACGTCACAGCCCCTCTTCTTCTTATATTTCCTCCAGTAGTTTGGTTTCTGATTGCAGTGTGAATGGAAGTAGGGCAAAACTTTTGTTACCAGACAAGGGGTCTGGCCATCTGTCACGTCCAGGCCATACCCAGATGTGGGGGAGGGGGTCCAGAAGGCCAGCAATTCTGGAGAGCTATCAGAGTAGCCTCTCCAAGACTGTTCTGCTTCAGTTACAATTCTAGTAGTTTTCATAATAGCATCTGTGGGTCTTTATGAAAGTTTTGAGATACAAAAAAATCAAGAAATATAAAATCTACATGGAGGGAAAGAAATGAAGCCTCCAGCAATACTGATAAGCAGAACAAGTTGAAATTTGGAAGGATGAAGCAGAAGGGACGTCATCAATTGTGTTTCTTGGAAGTGAAATAATGGACCATATAACACAATCTGTCTCAAAACTTTCATAGTAGTGACCTTACAAGGAAACAAACCTAGAAAATTTAACTTTATCTAAAAGAACAATCAAAGAAAACAGTGTAAAAGTAGCCTTTACACTAACGATGTAACAATACTTATTGTTAAGGGTTACTACTTCCTCCAAAGTGTTTTGAGATAAATATCCTCACAATCATGGTGAAACCTCAACTAGATAGTCATGGAAGGTGTGACCGGAAAGACAGTGGGCTGAGCAAACTGGGCCAGCTGTACTGCTGCAGCTGTGCTTCTCAGATTCATCTGGGTAAGCTGCTTTGTCTGGCTTCACTTACACTTTATTATAAAATGTCCATTTACTGCTTTAAAAACAGTATATTGGATAATCTTCAGGACTCTTAATTCCTATCCAAATAAGTTTGGAAGTTTCTATAAAGAGAAAATTCTAGAGTTGAAAGTGTTATACCCTATAGTTAAGACTAGAAAGGAAGCTTGGAGGCGTGGTAAAGCCTCAGAGTCAAATCCTACTCAGATTTACAGATGTTGTAGTAAGTACCTGGGTGATTTTAATAACACATAACTCTTTTGAACATCCAGGACACATGGAGTTCAATTAGTTCACAATGGTTTGCAAATCTATTCCATCTATAAAATAATGAAAAATAAAGAAATCGTACTCTCTTCATCAAATGAATTATTTAAATTATGTAAATGAAGCAGACTTCTTTGGTTCAAAGGGATACCCTAGGCAATAAGAAGGTAATGGCCCCCAGGCCCCTACCCAGGTGTCTTGATCTCTGAAGCAGCAGAAAGGCTCCCTCAAGAATCATGCTATAAGTATTCCAAAGATAATAGTTCATAAGTCCCTTATTTAATTAAGACCTCTCATTATACTAAAGTGGCATCTGAGACATATAGATACCCAACATTTGCTTTGTGCTTCTAAACCTTTCATGTGCTTCTGTGTTGCAGTTCACACTAGAATTCTCGAAGCACCTGAGAACTGTTCCTCTTCATGAACAACTTTGTTGTTTGGGTAGTGGAGACCCACAAGAGAAAGAAAGATAATCAGGTGTCAGAAGTGGCTCAGTCAGAGAAGAAGGGGACATTTCTTGGGACTGGGAAGAGGCAGGCGTGTTAGGGTTTCTGATGGGAGATGCGATGATTACATAGTGCACTGGGTATGAAAGAACAGCATGGACTTACAGGTGGCCTCGTCTGTAGTCAGCAGGAAAACACATAGCGAGGCCATCTCTGAGTCAGCCCAGAGCATCAGGGCCCAAGAGACAGTGGAACATGCTGGAGAGGACCTCCAAGGGGCAGCAGGAGCACAGATGATGCCAATAGCCACGGCATGAGAACTAGAGCCCTTCCCATCCCACCTGAGAGCCTGGGTATTATATAGCCAGGAGGTGAGGATCTCCAACATGACAGAGATGACATTTTTTCAGTCTGGATTAGAGGAGGTCTCAAGGTTGGATTTATTCAAACAATATTGTGGATCAAGTTTATAAAATATTACAAGGTAGGTGCAAGAAATTTGTACCAATTGATAACCCTTTAGTCATTCTGATTGTGGGTCTTGTGCTTTAGGTCATGAAATCTTATATCTCAGCTTTGGCTTGCTCAGTTGCCCCCCTCTGATCTTGCCTCATTTGTTTTATCTGGAGGGTATTTCCTGAACACTTTTGAGGATAATGCCACATATTACATTCCGTCTGTCTCACAGGGCCTGGTTTGCGCTGTCCTATATACCCCAAGGGCAGAGGTGATTTGTTGTAAGGAACAACGTAGGAAAGATTCGGGAAGGTAACTCTATGTCCCCATGATGAATCACAGTAAAGACAAAATGGATTTGTCTGCAGTCTTTATATTAAACAACGGGAGATAAAGGACATGTGCTCCATCTTCGCTAAATATTCAGAAACTTACAGTGTTTAATGACACAGACAAATTCTGAGGACAGGAGGAATGACAACAATGCAAAACTGCAGAAGCAAAGAACATTTAGTGCAAGTCATTTATTTTCTAAGCAATGAAGTCATTTGTCTCCATCTAGCAATGCATCTATTGATCTGTTATTTTCCTCTGGGGAAAAAAGAGAAGTAATAATCCATAGCCAAAGGGGAAAGGGACCCAGATGCACAACAGATCTTACCTCTGCTGGCAAGTGTGCTGGCCTGTGGGATTCTCCAGACAGCTTTGGAAGATGAATTCCTGACAAAGGTGGGGACACCTTTGTACTTTATTCCATTTCCAAAGCTGCAAATTGCCATTGCCTCAAGAGGGTGAGACAGACATCCCTATCTCTAGCAGGAACTTGTAATATGTCCACCTGTGTTGAAAGGGCTATTTCCATTAACATTTTGTAAATACACATTTTCCCTTAGAGTATTAACCTACTTTTCTTTTTTCTTTCTTTTCTTTTTTTTTTTTTTTTGCAGTAAAAGCATTGAGAAATGTGGCAGATCCATCAGAAAAAAAAAAGATAAATAAAATGAACTCCATTTTATTCCACTGAGTTTATCAAATTCTTTAAAAGAACATTTTACTAAAGTGGTTGTCCCCTGTACTTTCCTCTGAACCCTCATTTCCCTCCCATCTTCCTTTCCCCACGGAACAGTGATTTTCAGCCGCTGTGCAGTGGCACACTGGTGTTTCATGAGAGGACCAAAGGTGTCTGCAAAAACTTTTAAAGATCATTCATTAAATTATGGTTGAAAGAAGTTCAAAGCACAGTAAATATATTCTTTTCTTTACTCTTTTATTTTGATGAACGTAATTTAAGTGTGCTGTGAGATAAAAATGGTTGAAAAACACTGCTATAGATGTTATAAACCCTGCTATATACACTCCTTGCCTCACTTGTTGGCCATCATATCCACACATGCTTTCGTACTTCTATCTACCTTTGTGTATGCCCTCACATAATACGCATATTTCAACCTTTTTAAAATTGTAAATTATTATGCATGTCACTCCGTAACTTAGGGGTTTTGTTTATTATTGTATTTTTGATACTTTACATATAACTGGTTATATTTTATTAATTTTTCTAAAAATTGTACATCTGGCAATCTTGCTAATAACGCCACCAGTTTATCTGTAGGTTCCTTTGGATTTGTTACAGCAATAATCATAAATTTGCAAATATTGACAGTTTATTTTCCTTTTTAAATTCTTACACCATCCTTTTCCTTTCTTTTGACATATAGTATTGGCTAGGACCACTACTGTAATGTTGATTCTGACACGAAGAGAGAGACCAGAGAGAACTGAGGGCATTTTCAATTCTTTCCTAACCTTAATGGGAATATTTTGAGGTTTCGCTATTATGTAAAATACATACCAATGGATTTTGAAATCATTTATCAAGTTAAAGAGTTTTTTCTTCTATTCTTAGTTTGCTTAGGGCTTTATCATGAATGGTTGCTGAATTATATCAAATATTTTTTCTGTACCTACTTAGAAGATGCAAGACCCCCATCTCTACTAAAAAATAAATAAATAAAATAAAAACTGAGGCAAGAGGATCTCTTGAACCCAAGAGTTGGAGGTTGCTGTGATCTATGATGCCACAGCACTCTACCCAGGCAAAAGCTTGAGACTCTCTCTCAAAAAATAAATAAACAAAACAATAGCTAGTTAGTAGTGGAGCTGGACAGCTTAGATTCCAGAGTCCTTCCTCTCAAGTTCTTTGCTACACTATATATTTTCCTTCTAAGATTTACCTTAAATGAAGGATCTTGCAGCTAAAATGTGATGATATTAAACTCACCAGAGTTCCACAATTTGAAGTGTGTTGGCTCATCAGGGAAAGGACGTCACTATCAATGCTGCAACTGTAGAAAACTCTGCTCCGGTTTTGGTATGATGGTCACGTGGTGACTCATAAGGGGCTGTCTGGTCTCCATCTTTCATAGCAGTGCAGCAAGCACCTCTCTAGCCCCTGAGGGTCTGTGCTGCTCCTCTTCATCTTCAACCACCTAATATTATTTGGTCTTGGTGTCTTTGGAATCCAGAAGTAGTGAAAAAGTGAGAAAGAGGTGAAAAAGTAAGTCAGACAAAAAAGTAGGGGCTTTTTGTTAGGCAGAACTGAATTTTAAGTGTCAGGTTTGACGACAGTTTTGAGCTTCGTGACCTTTGCAAAGTGAATGGGCATTTCAGTACCTCAGTTTCCTCATCCAGAAAAATGTATCTACTGCATAAGGTTGTTCATGAGCAAAAAGTAACAAAAGTGCATGTGAAGGTCCTAACACTGTACCTAGTATACTGTTGGTGCTTAATAAAAATTACGTTCTCTCTCTTTTGCCTTTCACACAGGAGATTGTGTACCAGAGGCTTTATTTCCTCAATCAGCCAGGTTGGGGCTGTAATTGACTGCAGGGCCGCTGCCAGCTTAGCCTTCTCTGGTTTTGTTCTTTTCCCACTGGTCGGTCTTCTCAGTAAACCCTGTATTTGTTTTCTTTATTTTTAAACTTCCTTAGATTTCTTTTCAATTTGCAATTAATAGAAATGTGAGACCCTTGTGTGCTATGCTCTCTTCCTCTGGGGTATCCTCCTGACCCATTGTCTTTACTCCACAGAGCTTCTCTCAATTTTTTTGTTCTTTCTGAGCAGTGTGAATTCCCTTGAAACCAGCCTCCAAACAGAATAGCTGGGAGCAGAGTACGGAGTTTAGTCTTTGACTGGTGAGATTATGATGGGGTGAAGTCCTCTCACCTATAGATCTATTCAGTGCCATTTTATCTATTCTTTACCGGAGAGAATACACTAAAGAGAAAAATCCTTCTTTTAGGTAGAAGATATAGCATGAATTGATCAAGGACACACACTTATTTGGATGGACCCTTTGCAAGCACAAAGTGTAACTGTTACATTATGATTCCAAGTTACAATTTACACAGATGTTGGATGGCTGAGGGCACATTTTCTGATCACAATATGATAAAAAAAAATCTCAAAACGTTGATCTTTATTTTTCCCAGGATCATGAATACTGATGAAAATATACATTCTAAAGTTTATCTTATCTTTGATTAAACTTATACACAACATCATTTCTTCTTTAATTTAACTCAAATTTGTCAATTGCCTACTTTGTGCCAGGAACCAAGTGAGGTTCTGAGGACACATCAGCTGAAACCATGGGCATTCTTCTCTGAAGGGGTTTAGCTGTCCTTCAGGTGTCAAGGCCATAGGAAAAAAATGCCTGTAAGAACACAGAAAATACTGTATTTCAGAATTATTTTAAGGAATGTACCATGTGATAAATTTTACTAAAAAAAAAATAGCTAGGGAAACTTTGGCAAAGAAATGGTCATGAACATTAAATACATTTAATTATATGTAAGATTAATTCAAAAGTGGATACACGAATGGAAAAAAAGAAAGCAAATGCCAGAAAAATTGAAATAATTCAATTAAAAATAGGATAAAAGGAAGAAAGAGAATATAGAACCATCTTATCTCTTTCAATGATTGTTATACAGGTAATGGAGGCAAAAGATTATTATTTAAAGCTAATAATTACTAAGTAGTCAAAATATAATTGAAGAAACTGAGATATCATGAAAGGTCATGTGTAACAGAACAAAAATAGAAAGAAAAATTAAAAAGGATGAAAAATGTGTGAAGAAACATAGTTAATATAATCTAATACACAAAATAATATAACTTAATATCATCTGGGTTAGGCGGCACCTGTGGCTCAGTGAGTAGGGCGCCGGCCTCATATACCAAGGGTGGCAGGTTTGAACCTGGCTCTGGCCAAACTGCAACAAAAAATAGCTGGGCGTTGTGTTGGGCACCTGTAGTCCTGGCTATTTGGGGGGCTGAGGCAAGAGAATTCCCTAAGACCAAGAGCTGGAGGTTGCTGTGACCTGTGAAGCCACGACATTCTACTAAGGGTGGTAGAGTTAGACTCTGTCTCTTAAAAAAAAAAAAAAAAAAGGAAAGAAAAAGAAAAAAGTCATCTGGGCTGAGAGCAAACATTGGAGTACTCATATCATCCATATATTGATAAGAATAAAGGTGCTTTAATTTACCTAGTTAAAGAAAACTATAGACTTATAAAGCCTTAACATAGGCTTTTCAAATAGGCTTATAAAGAAACACCCAGCTCTATGCCATAAACAAAAGACATACCTAAAACAAAATGATTCAAAAATGTGAGAAAATAAAGGCAGGAGCAAATGCATGTCAGGTAAATGGAAGCAATAAGGAAATAGGGGCTGCAATCTTGATGTCAGACAATGCGAAATTCAGGTCTAAAAGCAATAGCCAGGATGAAGAACACATTTCAGTTGCTAAGGATCATAATTCAGAATAATATCACAACAGCTACGCATCACTGACAATGGCATTCGCCTTCATAAAGCAGCATACTTCCAGAGCTACATAAGTAGAAAGTAGCATAAACATACAATAAACAATTATAGGAAATTTAAAAAAATTATTATAAGTTCAAGACAAGTGAATTTAAAAATAAGTAAGCTATAGAAGGCGTAAACCACATGGCCAGTTAGTTACTGTGTTCTGTTGAAACGGGCTCATGCTCTATGGCTGTGAGAGCTGCCTCTGGACATCTCCTCCCAATTCTACGATCAGTGTCAGAACGTCATAACTTGAAACTGCCCATAATGGCAGTGTGTGTACCAAAAATTGGCAAGTGCTACAATCAGGGCTTTATCTTCCTTTTTCCTAAGGGACAGTTTACCAGCATAGCTATGGGTATATATATCAAATCTATAGTTCATGACGGGAAATACCTCTTCTTAAGCATACGTGGAATATTAATATAATACACACACAAACACACACAGTATATGGCACAAAGCAAACTAGAAATAAATAATGAAAATCAAAGGATGTAATTCAACTTTTATCACAAAATCTTAAGTAACTGGGGAGGTACACAACATAATTGCATTTAAAAAAATGAAAATTGGGGATTCTGGGAAGATGGCCAACTGGTAGCAACCCTGGTCAGAAGCTCCTGAGCAAAGGAAGAAAAACTGGTTGGAATCAGAATTTATGAAGCCAAAGACGGGGAGCTGAGCCCAGAAAGAAGTTCGGCAAGCTATAAATCCAAGGAAGATCATTTAAGAACATAAAATACAGGTACAAAGTAGGCCCCAGAACTGCTTGCTGGAGCCGCCCGCCTCCCGTGGGTGGCCGGTGGCCGCAGAGAAGCCCCCTGCACCGGGAAAGCACAGAACGACTTGGTAGAGCCTTGCACACCCCTGTGGGTGGCAGCAGACAAGTCCCCCACTCTGGTAGGACCCCCAACTGCTTGCTAGAGCCGCGCACCCCATGGGCGGCAGAGAAAGAACTCCGCCCCAGGGCTCTGGGCAGGTCCAGAACTGATTGCTAGAGCCGCAAGCCTCCCGCAGGTGGCAAGTGGCCGGAGAGGAGTTCCCCTGCTCCAGGCAGCCACAGAAGTACTTGCTAGAGCCTTGCACAGCCCCACGGGTGGTGGCGGACAACTCCCCCACTCTGGGAGGGCCCAGAACTGCTTGTTAGATCTGCGCACCCGATGGGCAGCAGAGTAGATCCCTGCTCCAGGGCTCTGGGTGGGTGTAGAACTGCTTGCTAGAGCTGCACACCTCCTGTGGGCTGCGGGTGGCCACAGAGGATTTCCCCTGCTCTGGGCAGGCACAGAACTACTTGCTAGATCCTCGCACACCCCGTAGGCAGTGGCAGAAGAGTCCCCCACTCTGGGAGGACCCAGAACTGCTTGCTAGAGCCATGCACCCCACAGGTGGCCAAGGAGATCCCCACTCCAGGGCTCTGGGTGGTCCCAGAACTGCTTGCTAGTGCCACGGGTGTCCCATGGGCAGTGGCGGAGGAGTCCTCCATTCCAGGCAGATCCCAAACAGCCTTCTAGAGACACGCACACCCCACAGGGGCCAGCGGAGGAGTTCCCTGCTCCAGGCACCTGTTCTGGGTGGGCCCAGAATTGCTTGCTAGAGCCACGCGTGCCCTGCAGGAGGCAGTGGAAGAGTCTAGAGCTCTGGGCAGACCACGAACTGTTTGTTAGAGCCACGTGTGTTCCACAGATGGAGGTGGAGGAGTTCCCCACTCTGGCTCCCAGGCTGGGAGGGGAGAGATCGGCTTGGTAGTGCCACACACGTCCAACAGGCCATGGTGAAGGAGTCCTCCACTCCCCCCAGCTACTCTGGTGGGGCCAAACTAAGACTGATCTGGTTGCTTGCATACCCTACACTACCGCTGCCATTCCCCCACCCCCTGGCTGCTCCAGGGTGCTGAACTAGGACTGATCCAGCTGCTGCCGGTCTGCTGCCCACTGGTTGCCCCAGTAGGCTGAACCAGGTCTAATCCAGCCACACACACTCCCGTGCAGCTGCTGCCATTCCACTGCACCCCAGTTGCCCCAGCACC
>CAUYQV010029398.1:0-35643 GCA_963574575.1 Galagoides demidoff | reverse complement strand
AAAAAAAAAAAGGAAATAAGTCTTTATGATAACAATAACTAACTATATGATTTTTCACCAGGCACATGGATGAAAGGGAAAATAAAGCATAAAGTTAATCTAATGGTTCTCAACACAGGAGGGTCACGGTGGGCAAATCTGTCTTCTTGGGATATTTGGCAATGTCTAGAGATAATTTCTGTTGTCACAGCCTGCAAGAAGGGGGCATCTAGTGGATAGAAGCCACGATGCTGCTAAACAGCCTACAGTGCCAAAGATGGCACTCCACAGCAAGCTGGTCCAAACTGTCAATGGTGCTGAGGTTGATAAAAAGCTCTGGGTAAGACTGATCCTGGATCGAAGACTTCCTAGACACATCAAAAGGAAAGACAAGGAGACCAGAGGGTTGAAAGTCACTGATCAGGCTGGGCACCACAGCTCATACCTGTCATCCTAGCACTCTAGGATAAACCAATAATAACTGTTTGAATTTAAGAAAGTTTACAAATGACCCAGGCACGGTGGCACACTGGGAGGCTGAGGTGGATGGATTGCTTGAGCTGAGGAGTTCAAGATCAACCTGAGAAAGGGCAAGACTCCCCATCTCTAAAAATACCCAGGCATTGTGGCAGGTGCCTGATGCCACGGCACTCTACTGAGGGTGACAAAGTGAGACTGTCTCAAAAAAAAAAAAAAAAAAAAGGCTCAGTGCTCATAACTCAGTGGTTAGGGTGCTGGCCACATACACTGGGGCTGGTGAGTTCGAACCCAGCCCAGGCCTGCTAAACAACAACAACAACAAAACAGCCAGGCATTGTGGCGTTGTAGCACTTAGCACAATCTCTAATTATTTCCTGTTTTGCTTATTTATTTGCCTGGTTCACAAGAATTAAAGCTTCTTGAGGACAGGGACTTTGTCTTATTTAATCAACAGGTTCTAATCTAATACAAGTATTCAATAAACTTTTGCTGAATACATGAATAAAGAAGGCATTAACGACGACAATGGTGAGTATAAAAATAGATAACATTTACTGAGCACTTAACCATGCACCAGGAACTCTACTGAGCAATCAGTATTGCAATCATATCATATATTGCTTATTTAATCTACCCAATAACCCTATGGGGTAACTACTCGTTTACTAACTGTAGAAATAAGAAACTGAGACAATGAGCTGTTGATTACCTTGCTCAGCAGTCACACAAGTTAATGTGTAGGCCTTTGAGGTGGCCCAGAAGTTGACAGAAACGAATGGAGCTGGCAGAAATGGAGAAAATAGCAATAGTTCTTTTCCTTAACTTCTCTGCTTCCATCTTTTCTCTTACCTTTCTTATCTTGTTTTCCTATTATAGCTTTTCTTTTCCATTACCACTTTTTCTTTATCCTCCTCACAATTATTTTTAGCTACTGCCTCTTTTCCCCTCTTCCCTTAATCTGATTCAAAATAATTCCAGTGTAGATACTTTATATATGTAATACTTTAATATTAAATTAGTATACAAAACCTACCATTTTTAAGTTAAGTTAGTATACAAAAACCTACCATGTTCTTTTATAATAAGAGGGAATCTGTACCAATGACTCTTGATCCTCCTTCCTTTTCTTGCATAGAGACTCTCATAAAGCAGTCAGGTTTAGTTGTGGACTGTTTAGAATAAACAGAAAAGAAGAAGAAAAGGAAAAGCTCCCTTTTCTTTCCCATCTCTCTCCCTCTCCCAAGAAGGTGGATATAAGCATTGCTAAAGCCTATCCTTACCATAAAGAACCCTTCTTTATTATGTCTGAAATTTTGCTTTGGAGTACCAAATTTAAATGTATGCCTTCGTATTGTTCTATTTCACACTGTCACAACAGAATCTTTCATAGTTGTTCCCATAAAAGTGTATAGCTATAGTCCTCAGGGGAAAAAGCAGGTTGGGGCTTCTGACTCTTTCCAGACAAATAAGCAACTTTCAGAGAGTTCTCTAAGCAGTTTAATCAGATACCTGCCACAACATTTCTATCAGAGTCCCAAGAGGAAGTTTTCCTTGCCAACTTCAGAAACAGCTATTTGTCAGCACAAAAGAAGAGAATGCATTCTAAACTAAAACAAAAAACAATAAAAAAAAAAACAAAAAAAAATCCAACTTAGCAGAAATTCCTTCCCCTTATAGAGAGCTTTTTTTTTTTTTTTTTTTTTGGAGACAGTCTCACTTTGTGGCCCTTGATATAGTGCCATGGCGTCATAACTCACAGCAACCTCAAACTCTTGGGCTTAAGCAATTCTCGTGCCTCAGCTTCCCAAGTGGCTGGAACTATAGGTACCCACCATAACATCTAGATATTTTTAGAGACAGGGTCTTGCTTTTGCTCAGGATGGTCTTGGACCTATGACCTCAGACAATCCACCCGCCTCAGCCTCCCAGAGTGCCAGGATTACAAGCATATGCTATGGTGCCCGACCAGAGAGCTTATCTTTTAAACAACCTATAGAATTAGCACTTTTTCTTTCAAAGGCAAGCTGAAACTCTAAATTAAAAATGTTTCTTCTGATATGAACAAAGTACAATGAAATTAATGTTGAGAAGAGAAATTTTAATCGATAAGAAAAATTTTAAAAATCATAAAGAAGGTTATGGCGCCCATAGCACAGTGGTTATGGCACAGCCACATACACCAAGGCTGGCGGGTTCAAAACCGGCCCAGCCAGCTAAACAACGACAACTGCAATAAAAAGTAGTTGGGCATTGTGGTGGGTACCTATAGTCCCAACTACTTGGGAGGCTGAGGCAAGGGAATTGCTTAACCCCAAGAATTTGAGGTTGCTGTGAGCTATGATGCCACAGCACTCCACCTAGGGCAACAGCTTGAGACTCTGTCTCCAAACAACAAAAAAAGAAAACTTAAAGAAAAAACAAATTAATAAATAAAAACAGTCACTAAAAAATGTAAGAAAAAGAAAATAAGAAAACAAATCATACTTTTATATTATATGTCAAGCCCAAAGTGTCAAATTCAAAGTGGAGGGTGAGGGGACCAAAGCAATTTTTCAATTCAGAAAATAACCCACCACATTTTCCCTGAATAACTCCAATATTAACTTAAAGTCTTCATTCTATTTTAGAAATGAGGCACTGATTAAAACATGGGCCTAGGGCAGCACCTGTGGCTCAAAAGGGTAGGGTGCAGGCCCCATATACCAGAGGTGGCAGGTTCAAACCCAGCCCCGGCCAAAAAAAGAAAACACTGGCCTAGATAACAGTTACATCTTCAAGGGAAATGTCAGATAAAAGTGTTTAGCTTTCTATGTAAGTGGGTAAAATGAAAAATGATTTTAAATTGTCTGGGTTTCTTTCTTTCAATTTGTCTCTTCTTTACTCTTGCCATTATCTTTTTTCAACACCATTAATTTTTAAAATTTCATATTAATACTATTAATATGAGAGAATATGATTCGGTTACATTGTTGCATTGGTATGGTTAAATCCCAGTTGTAGTTGAGTCCTTCACCCAGGAAGTGTCCACATACCCGCACAGGGTACCTGTCAGGTGGGAACTTACTAAACACCTTCCTCACCTGCTTCTTGAATTTAATTGAGTTTTTCTTTCATGCAGACCTGTAGTTAATATACTAGTTTCAATTTAGTATCCAGTACATGGGATGCTTGATTTTCCAGTCATGTGATACTTTAATTAGGAGACTGTTCTCCAAATCCTTACAGGTAAATATGAAAGATACAAAGTCTTCATCTTTTTTTATGGCTGAAAAGTATTCCATATTATACATAGGCCACAGTTTTTCGTCTTTTTTTTTTTTTGAGACAGAGTCCCAAGCTGTTGCCCTGGGTAGAGTTCCGTGACATCATAGTTCACAGCAACCTCCAACTCTTGGACTCAAGCAATCCTCTTGCCTCAATTTTTCTGTTTTTAGTAGAGATGGGGGTCTTGCTTTTGCGCAGGTTGGTCTCAAACTCAAGAGCTCAAGCAATCCACCCCCCTCTGCCTCCCAGACTGCTAGGATTAAAGGCATGAGCCACCTTGCCAGGCCATGCCACAGTTTCTTAATACATTCATGAGTTGATGGGCACTTGAGTTGTTTCCCCATCTTTGCAATTGTGAATTAAGCTACTATAAACATTTACCTTATGGTAAAATCGCTTATTTTCTTTTGGGTAGATATCTAGTAATGGAATTGCAGGATCAAACGGAAAGTCTACTTTCAGTTCTTTGAGGAGTCTCCATACTTCTTTCCATAAATGTACTAGTTTACAGTCCCACCAGCAGTACATGAGTTCAACACCATTCATAATTCAAGCAAAATCTGAGTACAAAGACTTGATGAAATAATATATTTATAGCAGAAAATTTTAAATAAATATATTAAAATAAAGATCAACACATATATAAGAATCACAGGCTACTTTTAACTAGATAGAAACAAAACTTCTGATTACTGAAAGTACGTACTGTAAACATAGTAACTTCAACAGCACATAAAAGAGAAACATAAATGTTCTGATTTTACACATAGATTAATTTGTGGTTTAGCTATTTTCACAGACCAGATGAGTAGCGGCTAGAAGTAGAAGTAATAAACTCATATAAAGTTAGAAAAAGGCTGGGAAAATTAGAAAGTGCCCAAATAACTTTAAGAATATTTTCTTTCCAATCCAGATCTCCAATCATATTTCAAAAGGAGAAGGAGAGAGGGAAGAGACAGAGAAATCAGGAAGTCTTTTCTTCCTGCAGCTGGTGGGTATGGTACATGATTGCTGTGTATCCTGACTTGTGATTACTTTTCAAAATTTGGAAAGTTATTAATCCATAGCAAAGAGTTATACAACTGCATTCTAAAATAAGTATCTAGGGCAGTGCCTCTGGCTCAAAGGGGTAGGGCACCGGTACCATATGCCAGAAGTGGCAGGTTCAAACCTAGCCCCAGCCAAAAACTACAAAATAAAATAAAATAAAATAAAGTAAGTATCTAGGTTCAAAAAGTGCTGAAAATATTTTAAGTTAAAATGTCATCACATTTATTCTGTACTTTCAAGAAGCAAAGATATTTAAGTTAACTTCTTTTGAAACTATGGGAATAAATTATAACAATATTATAATAAATAAGTGAAAAAATATAGTTTTAAGATTTAACTAGCTTACCATTAGTAGGAGTTGTAAATTGTGATAACCTGTACGCTTTGGCATTATTCATAAAAAAATTTAAAGTGCATATATACACTTTTTACAGAGATAATTTCCCATTTAGAAATACATGGACAGGCTCGGCGCCTGTGGCTCAAGTGGCTCGGGCACCAGCCACATACACCTAAGGTAGCGGGTTCAAATCCAGCCCGGGCCCGCCAAACAACAATGACGACTGCAATCAAAAAATGGCCTGGCATTGTGGTGGGTGCCTGTAGTCCCAGCTACTTGGGAGGCTGAGGCAGGAGACTCGCTTGAGCCCAGGAGTTGGAGGTTGCTGTGAGCTATGATACCACAGCACTCTACCCAGGGGCACAGCTTGAGGCTCTGTCTCAAAAAGAAATACATGGACAAATGCACAAGAGTATACATACAGTAATATTCCTATGGTATTGTTATTGTCTTATTACTGACAGAGAAAACCCGAAAAAAAGCAAAATGTATGCTGGTCTAAGTGTCATAAATTTATAGTTGAAGAAACTGAGGCTTATACTGAACAGGTCACTAGTTGCAAAGACAAAGGTTACCATCTACATGACTTATAGAGGCTCCTTCCAAAAGTACCATCAGTTCATTTTATTTCTCAAAGCTGAGGAATTATTACTTTAATAATTCTCCAGCAAAATCATCATCTGAGAACAAACTGATGATAGTACTGAGAAGGCAAAAAAGGGAGGCAAAGCAAGGGGAAGGATTTCGTTTTGGTATTTATTTATTTATTTATTTCATTTATTTATTTTTTGCGACAGAGCCTCAAGCTGTCCCCTTGGGTAGAGTGCCATGGCATCACAGCTCACAGCAACCTCCAACTCCTGGGCTCAAGCGAGTCTCCTGCCTCAGCCTCCCGAGTAGCTGGGACTACAGGCACCCACCACAATGCCCAGCCATTTTTTGGTTGCAGCTATCGTTGTTTGGCGGGCCCAGGCTGGATTTGAACCTGCCACCTTAGGTGTATGTAGCTGGTGCCTTAGCCACTTGAGCTTGGTATTTAAAATATAGCCAGGCTAGGTGCCTGCAGCTCAGTGGCTAGGGCGCTGGCCACATACACCGTGACTGGCAGGTTCGAACCTAGCCTAGGCCTGCCAAACAATAATGGTAACTACAACAACAACAAAAATAGCCAGGTGTTGTGGCAGGCACCTTGGGAGGCTGAGGCAAGGGCATCACTTAAGCACAAGAGTTTGAGGTTGCTGTGATCTGTGACACCATGGCACTCTACCGAGCGACACAGTGAGACTTTGTCTCAAATAAATAAATAAATAAATAAAATAAAGCCAAATCCTTTTTTTTCTAAAATTAGTATATAATACTGAACTATAACTTACAAGGGAAACATTTTTCTTCCTGTGTTGAAATAACATGCCAATCAATGGCTACCAAGGAAATATACCTCATTTACGTGCATTCATTTTTACATGAATCCCAATTATGAAACATTTTGCAATAAAATAAAATGCGGCTCGGCACCTGTGGCTCAAGCAGCTAAGGTGCCAGCCACATACACCTAAGGTGGCAGGCTCGAATCCAGCCTGGGCCCGCCAAACAACAATAACGGCTGCAACCAAAAAAATAGCCGGGCGTTGTGGCGGGCGCCTGTGGTCCCAGCTACTTGGGAGGCGGAGGCAGGAGACTCACTTGAGCCCAGGAGTTGGAGGTTGCTGTGAGCTGTGATGCCACGGCACTCTACCCAGGGGCTCAGCTTAAGGCTCTGTCTCAAAAATAAAATAAAATAAAATAAAATGCATCATTAAAGTCTGAATTATTTTTACAAATTCTGCCAATTTGCAAATTCTATCCCTTCTATCTTTTCACTCCCCTAAAACATTACAAACAGCTATTTATTGCACACCAGTAACCCACTTATTCTTGGAGTTGAAGCTTGTTTCCTCTCACCCTGTACTTGATGAAGCAGAAGAGCCGATATTTGTACATGATGGAAGCTTTAAAAACCTGCCAGCTCTTCAATTCTTCCTCTACCCACAAATGCCAATGTTATATATTCTCTGCCCAACTCCGTATTTCTTGGAGTTAAAGAATCAATTCCGGATGACAAAAAAGATGAAACTCTGAATCCAAAATCTACAAGACAGTTCTGAGAACCTGAGCTACACAGCAGTAGATAACACACAATAATAAAAACAGAATGGGTAATAATTATTGAGCATGCATAATGTATCAGGCAACATGCCAAGAACTTAAAGGTGTTATTATCTCATGTGAACCTCCCAGAAGTATCATTATGCCCATTTCACAGATGGCGAAACTGGGTCTTAGAGCTAAGTGACCTATGCAAAATGATACAGCTCCTAAGTGACAGATTTAAAAAGACAAAGGGCTTGAGAAAAAATTTAGGCTTTCGATGGCCAACCTCCAAAGCTCATAACCTGAAGGTTGTAGGCTATCTGCAAAATGTCACAGTTAAAATCATAAATTTCTTAAGGATCATTTTTATTTTTTTTTAGTTCAACTTAGATCAATTCAATATGGATAGTACATGCTACTCTGATTATAATTGTTATTTAAAAAGGAGGAACCAAATTTTTAATAATTAAAAGTTTTGAGCTAAAGCTTTTTGTAATGGGGGATTCAAAATAGAAAAACAACTTAAGAGATCCCTTCTGTGGAAAGTTTGGGAGACAATAGACTAAATGAACTCAATGACTTATTCTAGTTCTAACATCTGAGTTTCTGACAAATGCTTCCAAATCAGAAATATGTCTGCCCCACCTTTGCTCCTGTCCTCCCTCCCTCCAATCCCACACTTACAAGCTACCATCTGCTTTTCATTAGCACTGGCAACCTACAAAACTGCCACTGGCTCTCACCAGGATAAGCCAAAAAGCTAGAGTTGACTCAACTTTAATTCTTTGCCATGAATAAGGAGCAATTCTTCCTTCCAATTTTATTCTGATTCTCCTGGCTACCTGTGAACTAATTTGTCTTCTGACAACTTGCTCAGGTCTGCTTCTTCAAGTGCAGGCAGCTGCTTAGTGTATGGTCACTTAGTGTATGCCTAGTGTATGCTTAGAATCTCCATCCTAGCCCCATTCTCTAGGCTTTGGATCATCCTGATAGATTAAGAAGTATCTAATAGTACCAGTGTCCACATTCTTGTGATTCACAGGTACTATTTTCCCTTTTCTGTTTCCTTGCTAGTTCCACTTGAGCTGCTGCAAGCCACATCCTGCCACGATACTCTTAAATGGATCATTCTACTATGGCTGATTTTGGCTGGGACATACTTGATAAAATGCTATGGGCAGCTTAGGGACACATTATGTATGTATAATATCATACATAGTGTATAAAGTCATTACTTGCTTCTGTACTTTTTTGGTTATAGATAATTACCCAAAATTCTAAAGTGTGTTAACACAGGATGTATATAGGTACTGAGACTGTAACAGTGAAACAGGGCAGACAGCATTCCTGCTCTAATAGATTCTACTCTCCACTCACATTCCAATAGAAGGAGGAGAAAGAAAACAAAGAACAGCAGCCTGGTAAATACTATACAGAGAACTGCAATAGGTGGACCCAAGAATGATTAGGTGGCTAGGTGAGACTGGGTAATAAATGAAGAAGGGACCACAAAATCTGAATAGCTTTAAGATACCATGCAGGGATAATAGGTGCTCATTCTGGAGTAGGAGCAGAGACCCTAAGGCAAAAGTAGGATGACAAGGTCACAGGAACAAAAAAAAACAAAAAAAAAAAAACGCCAATATGGCTGAAGCTTAATAGGCCAGGAGGATAGTGATAAAAGGTAAATTTGGAAAGGCAAGCAGGGCTTTGTAGGACAAGGTGAAATTTAATTCCAAGTGCAAATAAAGCCACAGGAGTGGGTTTTAAGCAGTCTTCTCATTTGTGGAGTAAAAAGGCCACTGTCTTTGCTATGTAGATAACAGACTATAAAAGGTCAAGAATAGAATAGGAAAATCCATCAGAAGACTTGCAGTAATGCAGCTCAGAGATGATGAATGCCTAGACTAAGAAGGTGGCAGAGATGGAGAGGTTCAATTAGGAAGCAGAACTGACAGGACTTAATGACAGAGAAAAGTCAAGGATAACTTACGGGGTTTTGACTTGAGTAACTGGGGGAGAATGATGTAATTTTATAATTACAGGAAAGAGGAAAGGCTATGGAAAATCCTAATTTAGAGGGGAGAAAATCAAGAGTAAAAATTGAGAATTAGAAGAACTATTATGGATCATTTACTTCAATCACTTTATTCTAGAGAGAAGCAAACAGTAGCTCAAACTTGTCCATGTAAATTGCCAAAAATGACAAACTATCAGTACATTCTAGAAGAACCACTGCCTCACTTTACCAAGTGTTCTTAGTGCCATGGACCCCTTTAGCAGTCTGATGAGCCTTGGACTCAAAATAATGTTTTAGTTTTACATATACAAACACATGAAACCGGGACAGCGCCTATGGCTCAAAGGAGTAGGGCGCAGGCCCAGTATGGCGGAGGTGGCAGGTTCAAACCCAGCCCCGGCCAAAAACTGCAAAAAAAAAAAAAACAACATGAAACTAATTTTTTGAAATGCAATTATCAGAATAGTAAAAAAGAATATGATTTGGTAACACTACATGTGCTTCTATAGCAACTCATTAGATAACAAAATCTCCTAGTGATCTAATAGCTACCAAAATTTCAAAGCAATGATGAGTAAGGTAAGCAATATTTCAAGATAGCTATAACAACTTCAATATGAAAAAAAAATTTCTATGATTTCTAGTGACAAAAAAGCTATAAGTACTACTGTTACTAGGATTTGTTTCTTTCGTGCTTTATTTCAGGTGAAGGTTAGTGAAAAAATATATAACTTTTTAACCCTCTTAAGTTCATGGACACATAATTTGTGGACCCTAGGCTAACAGCCCCAGTTAAAACGCCAATTCCCCTACCCTACAGTAATACAACAGCTGTGGGACTGATCACTGTGCCTCCAGTATTTCCTGAAACTCATCCTCATTTGATAAAAGATCACAAAGTCCAGTCTAATGAGGAGTCTCCAGTTTAAGCCCTTGTACAGGTTCTTACAGCCGAGGGGAGGGATAAAGGATCAAGTCCAAATGCTTTAGTGTGGCACTGAAGGCCACACTCTCCAAACTCTGCTGCTCCACTTCCACTGCACATGGTACTTTGTGCGCACACTCTCTCTGGATTACAGTTTGTTTTATAACACTCTACTAGTACAAGACCCTACCAAAGAATTATCTTTGTAAAGCATCTGATTCCAAACAGATGATCTCTGTTTGAACTGTGAACTTTTTTAAAATCAATGAAGGTTTTTGCAGGGCAGTATTCCAGGCCGTGGTCATTACCAACACCTAGAATCTTTTTTTTTTTTTAACAGTTTTGGCTGGGGCTGGGTTTGAACCCACCACCTCCAGCATATGGGGCTGGCGACCTACTCCTTTGAGCCACAGGCGCCACCCAACACCTAGAATTTTTTTCCCATACATGATAGTCTTCTCCCAAGTTCAGTGATTTCTGAATTGCAAAAGGCTATTTTGAGTATTTGTGCCAGATTTTTATTAATCTTAAAATAATATTTCACATCCCCATTACAGTGTGCAGGTTATAAAAGGATTCCATAAAGACAAGCAATCTAATAGATTACTTAATTTTCAAATGAGGGAACAAAAGACCAGCAAAATAAACTGATTTCTGCCCAGATCTAATCATTTATCGAGCTGAAGCTGGAATCATAAATCCCAGCCCTCTTGGTTGAGATGCAGTGTGAACGAAAGCCAATATGCCAAGTCCAAGATAGATGAATACAAAGCCTAATAGTGTCCTTCAAGAAGCTTTACAACATACTACTAATATAACCCTATTATTGAAAGGTTTTTCATTATAATGCCACAAGATCTAGAATAGAATTACATCAATTCCTAATTTTTAAAAAGGTAACTGCTTTTCTCTATTTCCACTAGGATTTCTAATTATTGTACATTGTTCCTATTAGTCCAGACCTCTGAAATGAAAGCGTCTTGTAAAAACTTACTAAATATTACCCAGTTTACTAGAGGTTATTATTTCTATCTGCGGAATGAGATACAAAAGTGACACAATATTTAAAAAGACTTCTCAAGGATATACCAAATTAAAATTGTCTAAATAAAAACTAAGAATTCTTGAGGTAAACTTTCTTACTGATTCATATTTATTTTCATCAAGTTGTTCAGATGTGCTTTTTTTTTCTTTTTAAGACAAGAGTCTCACTATGTCACCCTCACTAAAGTCGTGGTGTCACAGCTCCCAGCAAACTCAAACTCTTAAGCAATTCTCTTGCCTCAGCCTCCCATGTAGTTAGGACTACAGGTGCCCACCACAATGCTCAGCTATTTTTTTGTTGCAGTTGTCACTGCTGTTTAGCTGGCCGGGTCTAAACCGGTCAGCCTGGTTGTATGTGATCAGCACCCTAGCCACTAAGCTACGGGAGACGCCCCGTTCAGATGTTTTTCAGGTCATTTTCATATCACAACCTGGCTATGTATTTAGTTTATCAACAGTTGTATTTCATGAAATAAGAGGTTTGTAGAAAACTAAGTTTTCAAGAGAGTGATATAATATATACCATAAATAAACCTTCACATATGCAGCTAAAGCAAAAAAAAAAAATGCAAGACTTCCGAAATATCTTTAAATAGAATAGAAAATAAATTAAGGTATGTAAGGATAATGGAATATTACCTAGAAGTAGAAATCAAAGAATTACAATTACAAGTAAAATCTCAAAAATATAGTATTAAGTCCAGGCACAGTGGGTCATGCCTGTAATCCTAGCACTCTGGTAGGCAAAGGAGAAGGATCGTTTGAGGCCAGGAGTTAGAGACCAGCCTGGGCAAGAGCGAGAAGACCTCATCTGTCCAAAAAAACAAGAATAAGTGGGGGTGGGAGATCTATCAGCTGTAGTCACCAGCTACTTGGGAAGTTGAGGCAGAAGGACTGCTTGAGCCCAGGAGTTAGAGGTTGCAGTAAGCCAAGATAATGCCACAGCAGTACAGCACAGGTAACACAGTGAGATTCTGTTTCAAATAAAAATATTTATATAGTATTAAGTAAAGGAAGGGAAAAGGAGGGAAAAGCACAGAATGTCTAGAAAGAGGTGTGAAAGAAGGATCAAGAGCTTCTTTGAGTGATTTTTAGCAAGGGGTACACTCTTCCTTAGAACTAGGAACAAAAAAAGAGGAAGATGGTAAATGATATAAAAGAAATTTCAAGGTAAAGAGAATGAAAATTCATGAATTTGGAGCTGGACAAGCATTTTGATCAAGTCTTTTCAGGGTTTAGGTGGGAAAGAAAGCTTCAGCAGAAAATAACAGACTTCAGAGTCTATAATAACTGCTCTGATTATTAAATAATATTGTGTTATTATTATTAATACATTATTTATATTGAATAATATAAATTGTGGTAAGCTTGTTTGAAAAATTACTGGGTTCTACCCAGAGATTTTGATTTAGTTGGTCTGAGGTAGAAACTGAGAATCTACCTATTCATTTAAGCAGCACCATAAGTTGGACAAACTATTTTCAGAAATATGATATAAAGTCAATTTTAAGAATACAAAAGAAATGGGATACACACCCACACTAGATTGCCTCCCCCAAGCACATACATAGTCTGAAACAACAGGCCTGACTAAGGTCTTGCAGCATCCAACGCCTGCCATCTGTGAAAATGTGTACAATTTCTTTCCTGAAAAAATTGACTTAGTCTTTATTCTCTCCAACAGGAATTTTCAGGAATCCACACATTCCCACCAATACACCAATATCCTTCTATTTAATAGTTGCTACATTGAAGGGAAGGAACTTTTTATCTGAATTTCCTTAATACTCAGTGGGAACAAAACTATTTTCTCTGTGTGATGTGGAAAAATTAACATGCAAGTGTACAGTCTTCCTCCCTCTACTCATTTTGCCCTTCCTATAAAATTTTGCTGAAAGTAAGCTGATCAACATAATAAAGGAATAAAGCAAGAAATGTTGATAGGGGCTCGGCACCCATAGCACAGTGGTTATGGCGCAAGCCACATACACTGAGTGTGGTGGGTTTGAACCCGGCCCAGGCCAGCTAAACAATGACAACTGCAACAAAAAAAACAGCCAGGTATTGTGGCAGGTGTCTGTAGTCCCAGCTACTTGGGAGGCTGAGGCAAGAGAATCGCTTAAGCCCTAGAGTTGGAGGTTGCTGTGAGCTGTGATGTTACAGCACTCCACCAAGGGTGACATAATAACACTGTCTCAAAAAGAAACTAAAACAAGAAATGATGGGAAGCAATCCTGTTGGCTGTGATTTAGAAAGAAAATTTGACAAATGGGGAGCTATAGAGCAGCAAAAGAAATAGGGAGGACAAATATTAATGTAGTTGTGAATTAAATTCCCTTAAATACTCTTTGAAAAATAATAGAATTCCTTTTTAGTTACTTCTGGTGTTAAACTATGCTTCAGATCAAGACTCAATTCTAACTTAGACCATGCTTATGTCTGAATTAGCTACAGTTATGTCCTGACCATTAGTATGGCTTTTGTAAGTTGCCTGTTGATATTCCTTGCACATTTTTTTCTACTGAAATTTATTTCTTTTTAAATAAAATTTATTTTTTAAGGCAATTGTAGGTTTACAGCAGAACTGAGAAAAAAGTAGAATCCCACTTACCTGTCCTCACACAGGCACAACCTCCCCCAACATCAATATCCCACATAAGAATGGTACATATGTTACCATCAATGTACCTATATGGATACATATTATCAGCTCTGAACTTGTAGCTCAGTAAGTAGGGTGCCTGCCACATACACAGAGGCTGGCAGGTTCAGCCCAGCCCAGGGCCTGCTAAACAACAACAACAACTGCAACCAAAACATAGTTGGGCGTTGTGGTGGGTGCCTGTAGTCCCAGCTACTTGGGAGGCTGAGGTAAGACAATCACTTAAGCCCAAGAGTTTGAGGTTGCTGTGAGCTGTGATGCTACAGCACTCTACTAAGAGTGACATAGTGAGACTCTGTCTCAAAAAAAAAAAAAACACGTAAAAATAAATACATATGTACATACATACATTACTATCTTCCAAAATCCCTAGTTAGCATTAAGGTTCACTTCTGGTGGTGTGCATCCTACCTCTCTCCACACACTGACATACCTATAATGACATGTATCCACCTTTGTGCAAAATATTTTCACTGCCCTAAAAATCCTCTGTTCTCTCTGCCTATTTGTCACTCCCTCCCCATAACCTATGATAACCCTGAAACTTCTAGTTTCCAGTTTTGCCTATTCACAGATATCATACAGTCAAAATTATACAATATGCATCCTTTTCAGAGTGGCTTCAATGGTAAGAATTTAAGTTTCTTCCATGTCTTTTTCATGACTTTATCTCATTTTTTTTTCTAGCACTAATATTCCATTGTCTAAAGGTGCTGTAATTTTTACCCATTTTTACCCATGAAAGACATTTTTGGTTACTTCCAAGTTCTGGCAATTATAAATAAAGCTGCTATCAACATCTGTGTGCAGGTTTTACATGGACCTAAGTTTCATTTCATTTGGATAAATACTGGAAAGTGCGATTGCTGGATGGTTAAGAGTCTATTTAATTTTGTTAGAAACTGCCAAGTGGTCTTTCAAGGTGGCTGTGCCATTTTGCCTTCCTACCAGCAATGAATGACTTCCTAACGCTTTACCCAACTGGGCCTGGTGCTTTCTGTTTTAGAAAATTATTAATCAGATTTAACTTCTTTGCTGGATACAGGTCTACTCAGATTGCCTATTTCTTCTTGTATGAGTTTTGGCAGATTGTAGCTTTTAAAAAATTGGTCCATTTCACCTAGGTTATCAAATTTGTGGGCACAGAGTTGGTCATAATTCTTTTATTATCCTTTTAATGTCCATGAGATCTGTGCTCATGTCCCCTCTTTCATTTCTGATAATTATTATCCTCTCTTTTTAAAGTTATTCTAACTAAAGGATAAGTGACTTTATCTTTTTAAGAAACCAATCACCTTTAGTTTTTTTTTTTCTCTATTGATTTTCTGATTTCCATTTCAATGATTTCTCCTCTAATTTTTATTACTTCTTTTCGTCTTACTTTGGATTGAATTTTCTCTTCTTTCTCTAGTTTCCTAAGGTGGAACCTTAGACTATTTATTTCTGCTCTTTCCCCTCTTCTAATAGATTCATTCAAGCCTATAAATTTCTCTCTAAGCAATGGTTTCACCACATCCCACAAATTTTCAATACAATACAAAGCTGTATTTTCATTTTCTTCAAAATACTGTATTTTTTAAATTTTCTTGAGATTTCTTCTTTGACCCTCCTATTTAGAAGTATGTTGTTTACTCTTCAAGTATTTGGGGATTTTCCAGTTATCCTTTGGATACTGGTTTCTAATTTATTTTTACTGGGGTCTGAGAGCAGATATTTCATAATTTGTATTCTTTTAAGTTTGTTAAAGTTTACTGTATAACCCTGATTGAGGTCTATCTTGAATGCTCCATGTGATCTTGAAAAGAAAATGTAACCTGTTATTTGGTTAAATAGTCTTATAGATGTCAATTATGTAGTTGATTGATAGTGCTATTGAGTTCAACTCTGTCCTTACTGCATTTCTGATAGAGGTATTATTATTATTTTTTGTTTGTTTTGTTGTGTTTTTAAGGCAGAGCCTCAAGCTGTCCCCCTGGGTAGAGTGCTGTGACATCACAGCTCACAGCAACCTCCAACTCCTGGGCTCAAGCGAGTCTCCTGCCTCTGCTTTCCAAGTAGCTGGGACTACAGGCGCCCGCCATAACATCTAGCTATTTTTTGGTTGCAGCCGTCATCGTTGTTTGGTGGGCCCAGGCTGGATTCGAACCTGCCAGCTCAGATGTATGTGGCTGGTGCCTTAGCCGCTTGAGCCACAGTCACCAAGCCAAATTGTACAATTTTCACCTATGTTTTCTTTCTGTACTTTTCTTTCTGTACTTTCAGAAAGTTTTCAGTTTTTATATAGGATGTCCATAAAGTTTGTGCTATTTTAACTTGCACACAGACTTTATGGACACCCTATATTACATTTCTTATCCATCAGAAATTATTTTCCTTCAGTTTTTATTATATGGCTGGCTAGTTATGACAACATCATTTACTGGATAATTCCATCATGTTCCAAAAACTGTAAAATGCCACCTTTATCTAGATTAAACATCTATTGGGTCTATTTCTGGACTTTACTTTGGGGGTAAAAAAAAAAAAAACAACTAGGAAGAGAGTTTGTGAAGGGAACTGGATAGTCAGCAACAGGGAAGAAAAAAAGGACTAATTTTTCACTGTTTGCTTTTTGAACTTTACTCCATGTGCTTTAAATTAACACTTAAAACATAAATGAAAAAAATTTTAAAGTTCTGCTTACCAGACGTGATGGGGTCATCAAATATTTCATATTTAGCAAATTATACTATAAACCCTATATGTACCTGAATACCTGAAATCATAAACCTATTTTGAGTTTAAAACTGTTTTAATCAATTTTATTTTAAATGAATAATGAAAGTACCTCAAATATGTTTCTCTGCCACTTAACATAGGCAAACACAAAACCATCTTTTAAGCTTGGCACGGTGGCTCATGTCTGCAATCCTCACACTCTGGGAGGCTGAGGCAAGTGGATTGATTGAGGTCAGGAGTTTGACACCAGACTAAACAAGAAGGAAACCCTGCTTCTAAAAAATAGCCAGGTGTTGTAATCCTGAGGCAGTAATTCAAGAGGCAGAAGCAAGAAGATCACTTGAGCCCAAGAGCTTGAAGTTGCCGTAAACTCTGACACCATGATACTCTATCAAGGGCAACAAAGTGAGACTCTATCTGAAAAACAAATAAACAACAACAAATAAAATCTTTTACCCTGAAGGAAAAAAATTCTTTTTTCAGTCTAAATCCTTAAGCATTATAGTTAAGGCTACTACCTTAAATACATAAACCATAGATAAGGATATCCATAGTAAGGATAATCATTCCTTACTGCATGTGTCCCTAGATCTAGCCATCACAGATGTACAGTGTCCCTGTATATAGGGAGAAATGGGAAATAGTAGCTAAATGTACTTTTATTTACAAAATATTCTCTATGTGTTGACCACCTCTTTCTATACACACCCATGAAGTCCTCTCCTACTCATGGTGAACACGTTCTGACACTTGTTGCTATGCAATTTTCCCTATATATGACAACTTTTGCGACACCCTGTACTTTGCTTTTGTCTTTTTTTTTTTTTTTTTTAGACAGAGTCTCACTTTGTAGCCCTCAGTAGAGTGCCATGGCGTCACAGCTCACAGAAACCTCAAACTCTTGGGCTCAAGTGATTCTCTCTTGCCTTAGCCTCCAGAGTAGCTGGGACCATAGGCACCTGCCACAAGAAGAGATGGAGTGTGGTCTCAGTCTTGTTCAGGCTGGTCTCAAATCCCTGAGCTCAAGCAATCCATCCTCCTCAGTCTCCCAGAATGCTGGGATTATAGGTGTGAGCCACTGCAGTCAGCTGCTTTTGTCACTGACTGTTAGCTACTAACCTATTTTTATCTATTAATACCTATAGTGAATACATAATCAGATTCTCATCTTTCTATTCTACGGCAATCTGATCATTGTATTTTCAATATCATTTCTTTATAATTCAATTTCAATATCAGATGCCAAACTTGACCTGTCTTAACCATAAACCATAAGCAGATAGCCTGAGAAAAAAGAGATATTCACCTAGAAGATGAGGACAGAACACTTTTCTCCTGTTAATTCAGTCTTTTTAAGATACTCTCACTAAACAGCTCTTAAAGAGAAACATTTACTAATTTTAGCCTTTCTCCAAATACAAATATTTTTAAGCTATGGAAAATACTCTCCCACTAGAAATGGAAAGGTGACCTATTATATGGATTAAATATTACCTCTGTAGCCTATAACTCTGCTATCACCACCTCCTCTCCTAGGTACTTTCTCATTCTCTGCTGATTTGCTAATAAATGAACTCCTTTAATATGCAAAAGAGGCACCTATCTCCCAGGAAAACTAAGATGTAGAAGAAAAAGCAATGTTCTTACTGGAGTCTAATTAATTACCCTTACGTTTTAAAATCACTTACATTTGATCATCAAAACATAATCACACCTATTCCACAAGAAACAGTGTGACTCAGCAAATGTCACATTAGTAGTGGTAGAAATGTCTCCTGAGAGAATGTCCTTTGCCCTACATATGCTACCTCCCACCATGATTTAACTCAATAACCAGAGAAGTCTTTGCAGAACACAGGGAAGTAATCCACAGCACAAAGCATGAATACTAATATGTATGAAAACAAAACAATTAAGTTCCATACCTAAGAAATAATTTTCTATCTTCTGATCGAAAACCTTACACAGTGATGTACTTATCTAATTGCCACTTATTAGCAGATCTCAACTGAGTCATAGTCCAATACACAGAAATTAGAAACACCCACCAATAAAATCTGGGAACTTTTCAAGAAAAATTCTCCTGAGACAAAGCTGCTTTTATTTTATACGGATTGTTCTCAACCAAATCAGACTCAATATGCCCCTTCCATAAAATACTTTCTTTCGCTTTACCATCCTGAAATTAATAATAATCTGATAATTTCAGACAAATCCATATACCCTCAATAAAATGAAAAAAAGTGAAAATAATTTATAATAATAATAAAATATGTATTTCAATGCTCAGGCAAAACTACAATAGATGACTTACAAAAATAATTAATAGCTGAGTATGATAACTATGAATGCAAAGCTATTTGTGATGAAATTATCCAAGGCAGTAAACAAAATAAATCTTCCTTCATCAGTTTACACAACAGTTGGATGTGGAAATAGACAGTGGAAAATTCAATCTCAGTTGAAGCTATTATTTTATATGTAAAATGGAGGTTCTAAGCTCAGACAATTATAAAGATTACATGAATGTCAGTCAAAATATTCCTAACTCCTACAGGACACAAGGACATGCTTTGTTCAGGACTGTTCCACATACTCCAAAAAGTACAGCAACCCTAGGCCACCCATCAAATTCTAGTGGTTAGTCCCAATCATTATGACAACCAAAAAAGTGCTTCTTAATTTCCCACTGGAGGGTAATTCCCATCTGAACAAGAAACATTTCTGCTATCACAAAATAATGTCAAGAAGTTTGGGAAACATGAATTAGATTTCCAATTTTGTTAGCACTGACCTACATGATCATTGCCCAGTGAACTAACGTCTCTAAATCTCAGCTTACAGGTGTCAAAAGGGAATAAATATTACCTAGTGCTTTAAAGTCTCGGATGGATGACAACCACGTGTGTAGCACACCCAGTAGGTGGTTTCCAACACATAGCCTATGAAGACGTGAAAAAAGGGACTATTTCAGGCAAACTGAATGAAAGCAGCAAAAGGAAGTAGCACAATGTGGAAGAGGCAGAGGATCTAACAAGCATGCAAAATGAAATTTAATACACAGCAGTATCCCTAACATTTCAGAGAACAGCGGCCTATCTCAGCAACCTCTGAAGACACAAATATATCATGATTCAATGAATAGTCAGTATTCACAATGATGACCCCTAAAAAGGCAAAAGACATATTTAAGAGATTTTCACTGCACACAGCTAAAATTTTTATAAGTTTGAGCATCCTCATAGCATAGGACATTGAAAAACAAGGATTACAATAGGTAGAGAATGGAGATCAAAGCATTAAAGGAAAAATGAAATCCATGCAAAAGCACTAAGCATAAAAATATAGCTTGGTTCAGAGAAAAGCAGGGAAAGGATACATCAGTGGTTGTGGATAAAGGCAGTAAAAATTGAGCAAGAGAGTTCTCCAGAAAATTGCTGCTTATATGGCTCACCTGATGCCCAATAATGCTGAATAATGGTCAAAAAATAAGGTTCAGAACGAATGCAAATTATCGAGATTCCTAAAATAAAAATACATACTCTCAACATGAGTAAGTAGAACCTAACCCAAGAGCAGAAAACAGCTTCTGAGTTTGCTTTTTAAATAACTGAAATATTACCAAATTTATTGACCCTGACAAGTGAAAAGAACCCAGGATAATCTACACGTCTCGATTTTCTTCCAAACCAATCAGAGCACTTCCTAAACATGTTATTTACCAATGCCTCACATTGCCCTTAAACAGCAAAAAGCAGGCTACAGTGTTATTAGTCTCTTTTTATTGAGAAACAAAACGAATACAGTACTGCGACGAAATAAGCCATTGTGTTTTTTAGGACTTTAATTAAAGGCTGCAGACTCACATTTCATCTTTCATTCTTTGAACCACCCGAATGCTAGAAATATCTTTTACTACTGTCGTTAAATGGAAAAGACCAAGACTAAACTTTAAAATCATTTACCCAATTTGGTAGTGTCACCAAAAAATCAGAGTTTAAAAATCCTACTCTTGAAATAATGACATTTGCAAGAATTACAAGGTGTTAGCGTAAACCAAGTTCTCCCAAAACAGACAGCAGGACGGTCAGGAATTCTAGGCCCAGCCTTTACTTTGAATATTTGGCAGGCTCAGGAAAATAATGGAGATTTGTGTCTGTAAATGTGTCTGTAAAACAGTTTTGCAGATGCTCTAATGAAAAGGTGTTTTAAGAGACCCACAACAGTGGTATCACTACACCCACTATTGCAAACGCCAAATCCAATGCTCTCCTCTTGTGCCCCTCCCTGCACTGCACCACGCATCAGGAGATTCTAGGTACACTCAGGCCTTGCAAGGACCTCCTGCCATTTCCCTTAAAATGCTGTACTGTTAAGTATGCCCTTGGTGCTGGGCCTCACTAAACAGGGGACCGGATGTGGCCAAGCAGACCTCAAAATCTTGGCTCTCCAGAATCTAGGGCCTAGTCCAGAGGGTTGAGCAGAGTTCCTGCCAGCACCTTATTTTTCACACACGCATAGACCATCCCAACCCCCAGTTCCCTTCTTCAGCCTCCTGCCCGCCTCTCACCACCAAGTGGGCGTCCCAAAGACACAGAAGAGGAGGATCAGAAGGTGGAGCGCAGGGGTCAGGGTTGAGGGCGCGAGGCCGACCAGCGCGGGCCGGGGTCCCGCCCGTCAAGCCCCAGGAGCTCGGCCGCCAGGTCCTGGCCCGGGCCAACGCGCCGCCGCCGCCGCCGCCTATCAGCGGAGCGTAGGGGCGGGGCCGGCTGGCTCGGCTGCGGCTTGGCCGGCGGGCGGGGGACCGACCGCCGCGCAACTCGGGCCACGGCGCTCAGACACCCGGCCTGGCTCCCGAGGGCGCCAGCGCGGCCCCGGGGAGCGCGAGGAGTCGGCGAGCGCGCGGCCTGCCGTTGGCGGCCTGGTCCGCGGCGCTGAGCGCCCACCCGCTCCGAAGGTGGGGCCCAAGCCCCCGGGAAGATGGTGTCCTGGATAATCTCCAGAGCCGTGGTGTAAGTGCTGCTCACGACGCCCCGCAGCCTGTGCGAGGTTCTGGGGAGGGGTGAGGAGCGGAGGGGGCTGGGAGGAAAGGGAAAGCCTGGGCCTACGCGGGGGTGGTGTAGCCCGGCTTCGGGCCCTCGGCCTTCTCACCCGATCCACGTCGCTGCGGGGTACCTGCGGCGAGCGAGGACCCGGTTGCGGCGGCGGCTGCGGCGCGGCGCGGCTCGGCTCTGCTCTGCTGCGTGCGGCTCCGCGCCCCTGCTCCAGCGGCGCTGGGTGGGCAGGCGCGCAGGGCAGGCGGCGCGCGCTCCCCGCTCCTGCTCCCCGCGCTGCGCGGCACCGCCCTGCGGGCCCCGGAGCGGCGCGCCTCCCGGCGGCGCCCTGCGCAGGCTCCGCAGACGCCGAGCGCAGGAGGCTCCGCGATCCTCCAGAGGATGAGGCGGCAATGCCAAGCCTTTGCAAACCGGGGGTTGACGGTTTGCGGTGTCTTTCTTGGCGACTGATTGCCATTTGGTCACGTGTGGTAGGAGGAGAGATTTACCCAGAAATCGGAGACCGCTCCCAGCTCAGGATTCCTGAGAAGGGTCTCAGTTGTCCCAAGATTTGCAGCTTACCGAGAAAGGAACCTATTATTGAAAGCTGACAGCCACCTGCTAGCCCAGATACCCGAGTTTGGCCCTGTCTTGGCGGAAATATCTGCTAAGTGATTGAAAGGCTGTAGTTGCCTGTTGCCTTTGTTCGAAATATCAGTTCGTTGTTTTTACTAACAAGTGCTACAGGTCTGTAAAAACAGATTTTTTGAGTTGTGGTGTTAACTCTATAAAGGTATTTAAATACAGTTTAAACAGATTTTCTCTCATCCTCCCCATCTTACTCGTCCCTCCTTAAAAAAGAAAAACGTCACCAAGTAAACAACAATGACATAGTCATAGTTAGGGACCCTTGGATTCATTATTCATGATCTCGGTAGAAGTAGTATTATCTTTACCAATTTGTGTGTGAGGCGGCAGGCTTCTCTGATGAGCTTTAGAATTTGGGGAAAATAACATTGCCAGATTTTTTTATTTCTACTTTAACTAGGAAGGAGGAGCTAAGTTTTCTGAGTTGGTTTTATTTTCTTTAGAAGTGAATCACTTAGTAGCCCTACTGAACCTGATTTGCAATATAGCATTTAAAATTAATCGTTGATTAAATGACAAACCATTTCTAATTTTAAAGCCCCAAAGCTTCCTCTTTGCGAAACAAAAAAAAAAAAAAAAACAAGAAATAAAAGTATACAACAGGTGCCTTCGGATGGTTTTTTAGCCTTCTCCAGGCCTCTCTTTGAGTCTGTGATTTACATCATTCAGTCATACCTTTTTCCTAGTAGATGTCTATCAGAAGTTGTGTCTGCACCTAGAAAATCCATTGCCCCATTAAGAAGCTGTACTTTTTTCTCTTCAACTTGCTGGGTTCCTTTGACCAGTTCTTAAACTGGTAGAAAATTTTGACACCCTTTGATTTAGTTTGCATTACTCAAACCAGACTTTTTGTTTTTTATCATTGACCGTGAATATGAATGTTTGTTCCAGGTGCTACCTCTGACACAAAGGTCAGTTACACGTAGTTGATCTTAATGGAACTGACAGTTGAGATACACAGATATATCTGCAGTACAGATTAGAACATCAAATCTTATAAGAGTTGCACCCAGTGTAATACTCAGTGTTAGATAAGAAAGGAATTATACCTGGTTAGAGAATCAGAAAAGACAAGGGAGAGATTACATTCAAGTTGGGCCTTAAAGAATGGACCAAATCTAGGCAGCCAAAGATGGAAAGGAAAAGGATTCCAGATATAGGAATCAGTGTGAGCCAAAGCCCAGAGGAGAGGAAGCCCAGATTAGTTACAGTGGGCGTGAAGGACTGGAGAGGAAAAAGAAAAAAAAAAAAAAACAAAAAAGTCTGTAGCCTGTTTTCAAGGGGGAAGGAGGAACCAATTTTATAAGGTAGCAAGAGCTGTGATTTGGAGGATTCCTTGCCCTTGTGTAAAATGGTTGGCAATGGAGAGATCTTGAAGACTTAGGTCTTAGGCTTCCTAACTAGAAAGAGGCAAGTAAAGCCCACAGTGCTAGAGCCCAAAGAATTTAAGGTTTGAAGCAAAGGAAAGGAATCAGAAAATGTGAGGAAGAAAAAAAGGTCATGTAAAGACATGTAGTTTTCAAGTGTTAGGAAATGTTATTTCATGAGCCATTGAAACACTGGCAACTTAGAAAGCACGCTTGTCAGAGAAGATAAGCATCATTCTATTTTTCCCCTTTGCTCCTCATTTTCCCTGTCTCTAAACACAAAAGCAATCCCAGAAACCACACAAGCTTGGAAATGTTTTCAAACCAAGAGGTAGAATTTACTTATATTCTCTTTAACCCCCCTGAAACAGCTCCTCCTAACCAAGATCAGATAGTCTTCTAAACATAAACCTCTGGTGGCCTGGGCAAGAGCCTCCATAATTGGCTCAGCACCCTGTAGCTCAGTGTGCAGGGTGCCGGCCACGGAAGCCTGGTGGGCTCGCCTGGCCCAGGCCTGCTAAACAACAATGACAACTGCAACCAAAAATATCTGGTGTTTTGGCGGGTGATTATAGTCCCTTCTATTCGGGAGGCTGAGGCAAAAGAATCTTTTAAGCCCAAGAGTTTGAGGTTGCTGTGAGCTCTGACACCATGAGACTACCGAGGGCAACATAGTGAGACTCTGTCTCAAAAAAAAAAAAGAAAAAAGAAAAAGTGCCTTCATAATCAGATCTCCCTGTATGCCCAAGTATCTGTCCCAGGTCCTGCAGCCTAACAGTAGGGGCAGGATTGCTGGCTTTGGAATGCTACCTCGGTCTCCCCAAGTGGTAGGATTACAGGTGTGAGCCACAGTGACCAGCCATCAATAAATACTGGTTTTCTGCAGTAAGAGAATGAAAATAATATGAAATACAGAATTAACAGTAAACATAGTACATGAATTCAGGGACTATCTTATTTTTTCCTTCCTCCAATATTTACTTTACAAATTTTCTCGTGAAAGCTGGAGACAATGAATTATTTGGAAAAAAAAAAAAAACTATGGATATCAGTGTTCAATAGAAAGTTTTTTCCACTAAGTCTCTTTCTAGATAAAGAAGAAAGGCTCTGTACTTGTATGGTCACTAAAAACACAACCTCTTTAAACCTTGGTAACCTAGCTAAAATTGTATTGGGGGTAGACAGAGAAGTAGGATTGATTGTATACCTTAATAAAGATAGGAAAGAAAATAGAATAATGTGACTGGAAGTACATGTCATTCTTATATTCATTTTTGGTATAATATAGGAAGATTATGATAGAATTAATGAAAAACATCCTGAGTAATTTTTAGATCCTTATGAAAGTTTGAGGGCAGTCACAATTCACAAGTGATATTTTTCTTCCTTTATATGTGCTTTAAAATTTTTAATTGCCAAGTGCAGTGGCTCAAGCTTGTACTCCCAGCTACTCAGGAGGAAAGGAGGATCACACAAGCCTCGGAGTTGGCGTCTAACGGGGAACACAGCAAGACAACCCCCCATCTCAAAAAGAAAAGAAAGAAAGAAAATCTCCATGATAGATAAAAAAAATTTTCTTTCAATTAGATTAAGGTAGATTTTATCTTTGCCATTTTCTGATGTGATTAACATATGAACAACTTCCTGGTTCATGAGTTGTATCTAAGAATAGGACACGTACATTGTTTTTAGACAATGAGAAGGTAAATAGGAACAATGATATTTTCTAAAAAATTGAAAAGTTGAAATCTTAACAATGTACCCTCCATAAGAGGTCATCTTTTCTGTTTTCCTTCATTAAGAACTATTCAAAACCATAGAGTCTTGTTTTCACTGCATAGGCCAAGAACTTCTAACAAGATTTCTTTATTAGCCTTCATTTCAGAAACAGTTGGCTTTTGTCCTCTTTTTGTCACTGCTTTTGTATTAGCTAATTCTTTTTCCGCTAGATTTTGAACACTTTTAGGATGGAGATTTTTATATTATCTAATTCCAGGATAGATGAAGCTGTTCAAATAAGTGGTATATTTCAAAAATAACATTGGCAGAAATGATCAATTTAAATATCTCAGAATAAATATATTATTGTCTTGATCATCACATGAAAAATAATGACTGCCAATTCTCTGGTAGCAGAACAAAAGCTTATTTTTAGGTCATTGATTATGCATTTGCACTAAACTACCCCTTTCATACCCTTTTTTGAGATAAAGGAGAAGTTCAAGACAAAAATTGTTCAAGAGACTTTATGTTTATAAAACTAACTGGCTGTTTATGTATACTTAACGCCTAAAGTACTAAAGTAAACTTACCAGTTTCAATCATGTTATGTTTAGCAGAGGCCACTGTGACTAAAAATCAAGTAGGATGGCTTATTCACTAAGATAACTGAACAGAGAAAGTAGGAAGGATCAGAATGGAATTACTGACCAGCAGGTCAAAGATTAGTTTAAGTAATGAGCAAACCAGCTAATGTTAGAATATTGTACAGCCATTCATAATGATTTTCAAGGTATTTTTCATTTCATTTGAAGATCCTTTTACTATGGCAGGATTGCCTAACCCCAGCACTATTGATACTTTGGACTGGATAACTCTTTGTTGTGGGAGGCTGTCCTGTGCATTATAGGATGCAGTTATTACAGCCAAAAACAGTTCCAGATATAGTACTGACATATGTCACCTCATAAGCAAAATTACCACTGGTTGAGAACCACTAGAAAAGTATAAGGGGGAAAAAATATATGAGAGGGAATGATGCTAGAACTGTTCTGTCTCATATGGTAACATGTGGCTATTTAAACTTAAATTATGACTCGGTGCCTGTAGCTCAGCAGCTAGGGCACCAGCCACATACACCAGAGCTGGTGGGTTCGAATCCAGCCCGGGTCTGCTAAATAACACTGACAACTACAACCAAAAAATAGCCATTGTGGCAGCTGCCTGTAGTCTAGCCAGGTGTTGTGACAGGCACCTGTAGTCCCAGATACTTGTGAGGCTGAGGCAAGAGAATCACTTAAGCCCAAGAGTTTGAGGTTGCTGTGAGTTGTGATGCCACTACTGAGGGTGACACAGTGAGACTCTGTCTCAAAAAAAAAACTTAAATTATTTAAAATGAATTAAATTAAAAATTCAATTTCTCGGTCATGCTAGGTACATTTCAAGTACTCAGTATCAACTTGAGTACTTATCTTATTCTGTGCTACCTTATTTGACAGCGCAGAAATAGAACGTTCCAATCATTACAGAAAGTTCTGTCGAAATGATCCCCTACAACCATGATTTTCAACTGATGTGCTGTGAAAGGGTCTTTTGTGCCACAAAAATGTTTAAAGATCATTAATTAAAGTATTTTCAAAAGAAGTTCAAAGCACAGTAAGTAAATTTTTTTTAACTCTACTTTTGATCAACATAAGTTAAGTGTGCCACAGAAGTTTAACTATAGGTTCAAGTGTACCATGAGGTAAAAAAGGCTGAAAACACTGCTCTACAAGATGCAGTTTGCTGAGCATCCCTTGCTGAAAATGACCATGTTGTTTTCTGTTTGTTGCTTCTATCTATGTTATGGGAGAAATTATAATTTCCATTATGATACTTGAAAATTCACAAATGTCCCAGGATAACTCTGGCTTAAGAGTTTTCTCTGTAAAATAGTATACTATATAAAGCATTATAGTCAAAATTTTTTTTTACTTTTTCAAAATTTCTATTTCATATTTACAGAGACTATCAATTTATGAAATTACTAATACACTGAAAATAATTTAATAATGACATTCTGAAGCATTTTGCTGTAGGAATTTTCATTAACCTTTTATCATGTCACATTTCTGAGAAATGTCTTAGTTTGCTGGGCTGATAAAGCAAAGTACCATAAACTAGGTCACTTACACGACAGAAATTTATTGTCTTATGGTTCTGGAGACCAAAAGTCCAAGATCAAAGTGTGGTTTCTTCTAAGGGCTATGAGGGAGAATCTCTTCCTTGCCTGTCTCCTGTTTTCTGGTGGCTTCCTGGCTATCTTTGGCTTGTTAGATGCATCACTCTGATCTCTCCCTTCATCTTCACACAGCATCCTCTCTTTGTACATGTCTCTGTGTCCAAATTTTTCCTCTTTTATAAGGACACAGGTCATATTGGATTACAGCCTGCCCTGATAATCTTGATTTAGCTTGATTACTATCTCTGTAAAGACCCTATCTCCAAATACAAGGTCATATTCTGAATTAGTGTAGGTGAGGTTTCAGCATACTTTGTGGTGGGGAGCACAATTCAACCCATAATTATCTTCTTTGTGTATCCCAGGGAAAATGAATATATGCCAAGGAACAGTTTTAGAGATTGGATTAGAAAAGGAGAAAAAAATAATTAATAAAATAGCTTTCTTATGATCTAAGAATCATCACTTAGAGGAGGGATACAGATTTTTCTGTGTCATTGTGAATCTACGGATAGAGACCATAGGCAGATCTTACAGGGAAGTCAATTTTATTCACTATATAAAGGAAAACCTTACATCATCTAGAATTGTTCAACATTGACACTGATAGCAATGTGTTTGCTATCAGTGGAGGCCTGAAAAGCAGGCTAGAATCCCAGTTGAAGATGTTGACTACTGCTTGTATGTTTCCCATGAAGAATCACTGATAAAATTTGGAATACGCTTTCACCCAAATTGTGAAGTGGATAAACTCTTTTCTTTAACTTTAGAGATGGTCACAGGAACAAAGAGCATAGGCATTCTTAAGTGCCAACTTAAAGTGCAGATGTGGGAATAAAATAGAACAAATTTGATGGTATTTGCCTAAAGGATATCAGTATTGTCATGAGCAGTTCTTCACTGCTTTGTGCCTTTGGTCTTTGTTTTGTGTTGGGGGCACTGAACAGTGACATTATTACCAAACAGACCTCCAAGTTCATCCAGTGTTCGTTTATTCACATTGTATTATTAGTTTTAATCAATCTTAGCTTTTTTTCTGATTTTCTGAAATATGGGAATTTGTGATTTTTCATTTTGTATACCTAAGTTACTTTTGCAAATAGAAAACCTTAATGGATCTTAATGGCTCCATTTATTAGATCATAAATGCAAAGTAGAAAGTACTCTTTTTTTTTTGGAGACAGAGTTTCACTATGTTCCCCTCAGTAGATTGCCGTGGCGTCACAGCTCACAGCAACCTCCAACTCTTGGTCTTAAGCAATTCTCTTGCCTCAGCCTCCCACGTAGCTAGGACTACAGGTGCCTGCCACAACACCTGACTATTTTTTGTTGCAGTTGTCATTGTCGTTTAGCTGGTCCAGGTGAGATTCAAACCCGCCAGCCTCTGTGTCTGTGGCTGGCTCTATAACTACTGTGCTACAGGAGCCCAGCTGGCTTTTTTTTTTTTTTAGACAGTTTCACTTATTAACCCTCAGTAGAGTGCTGTGAAGTCACAGCTCACAGCAACCTCCAACTCCTTAGGCTTAGGCGATTCTCCTGCCTCAGCCTCCCAAGTAGCTGGGACTACAGGTGCCCACTACAAGGCCCAGCTATTTTTTTGTTGCAGTTAGGCCAGAGCTGGATTTGAACCCATCACCCTCGGTATATGGGGCTGGTGCCCTACTCACTGAGCCATAGGCGCCGCCCTTTTTTTGTTTTGAGACAGAGTCTCACTATGTCTCCCTCCCTAGAGTGCTGTGGTGTCACAGCTCACAGCAACTTCAAACTCTCAGGCTTAAGCAATTTTCTTGCCTCAGCCTCCCAAATAACTGAGACTACAGGCATCCACCACAATGCCTGGCTATTTTGTTGTTGTTGTTGGAGTTGTCATTGTTTAGCTGACCCGGGCTGGGTTTGAACCCGTCAGCCTGGGTGTATGTGGCCAGCGCCCTACCCTCTGAGCTATGGGCACCACCTATATTCACCATTCTTAACAATAACTTTATCTTTGTCTATGTAAAACGTACTCAGTTATTTTACATATCCTTGGGTTATAGGATTTGAAACTCATAATGCTATTTTGTCAATTGATATCTAACTTGGGGCAAGGGAAAAGAGTGTGATGGCGATGGGAGAAGCCACCACTAGAATTGCGTCCTTATGGGAATAAAAAATGCAGATGGTTTTGTAGCTTATATAACTGCCAGTATAGCAGTCAGGAGATCTAAAGAATTCTTTAAAATCTGTAAGAAAAAAGATAATCTAAAGGAAAATGGACAAGTGAACTGTTATCTCATTGAAGAAGAAACCATTGGCAACTAGACATATAAAAAGATAGACAAAACTCATTAGTTTTCAAAAAATGTAAATTAAGAGCAATTTGAAATTCCATTTCACACTTACAAGATTGAAAAAACGAAGAAGTCTGAAAATACCAAGTGTTGGCAAAGATGAATAGAGCAACAGGATCCTTTTTGTGATGCCAATAGGAGAGTAAGATGCTGGAACTGCTTTGGAAAACAATTTGGACCTAACTTATAGTGTTAATCATTCACATACCCTATAACCCAGCAACTCCACAACTAGCTATGTACCATAAAAGAAATTTGGCACATGCACCAAGAGACATTTGCAAGGGTATTTATAGGAAAGTTCTTAAAGCATATATCTACCCAAAATACTAATTTACATGGACAGGACAATGGTTAAATAAATATTGATATATTATATGGTGGAATATTATACGACAGTAACATTGAATGAACTACCACTTAGAAGTATCAACATGGTTGAATGTCACAAAAATAATATTGTGTCTTCTGAAAACCAAGCCAGCGGGCTAGGTGTGGTGGCTCACACCTGTAATCCCAGTACTTTGGGAGGCCAAGGTAGACAGATCACCTGAGTTCACGAGTTTGAGACCAACCTGAGCTAGAGTGAGACCCTGTCTCTAAAAAACAAAGAATAGCATGGCATTATGGCATGCACCTATAGTCCCAGCTACTTGGAGGCTGATGCAAGAGAATCACCTGAGCCCAAGAGTTAGAGGTTTCTGTGAGCTATGACACTTGGACACTCTATCGGGGGTGACAAAGTGAAACTCTTCTCAAAAAAAAAAAAAAAAACCAGATATGACTGAATTTTATATAGTAACATTTTAAAGGTCCCAGCACAGGCAAAATTAAATGATATTTAGTTCAGTGAGACATACATACACACACACACACCCCCCATATATATACACATATATATTTGGCAAACCTATTTTTCAAAAAGCAAAAAGAATGATAAGCACAAACTTAATAGGAGTTACCCCTGAGATGATGGCAGAGGAAAAGGATCCCAAACAATGGTATTGGTGGTATTCTAATTCTTAAGTTAGATAATGGACACTCAGCATTCATTTTATGCTTCATAACTTAGAAGTGTCATATATTCTTTTCTTTAAACCAAGTATTATGTTGTGAACATGTTTAACACTTGGAGTGAGTCAGGACAAAGATAAAAAAGGACAAGCTAAGACAAGCAGGGAGCAGATACCAACAGAAAGGAGATACTGATCCTGTCGTAGCCCATATGCTTTCGGTGGTGTGGAGGCCAGTTTTAGTGCTGAGCCAGGCCACAGATGGAGGCAGGGAAAGGGTTGCACCTGTCATGGTGAATATGTGAACAGAAGGCCAGAGCCTCTGAAATCGCCAGGCAGGCTGTCTCTTGTCCTTTCTTTTTCTCACAGCTTGGTCTGAGTCCAGTGAAGAATGTCCAATTTCTTGTTTATTCAAGCGATTTTTGAGGTTCTAGAAGTATGCACAAGGATAGCCACTTAAAAGCTTTCTTTTTTATTTTTCTCATTTTCAGATGACAGTTTTCTTGTCTATCCATTTTATATATAGGCTATTGCTATAAAAAGTAATTCTAACATCTAAAAAGTGTATAAATTAATGTTTCTTCACTATAGTTCCTTCCAGATTAAGGCAGACCTAAGAGAGAGTATTAATATTGAAATGTGGAATATTATTCTTCACTCAAAAGGTTCCACTTCAATGATATTCCTTATCTATGTTGCTAGTTCAGCAGATCAAAAAACTGTTGCCATTGGCTTGGGTGCCTGCCATATGCACTGGGGCTGGTGAGTTCGAACCAGGCCTGGGCCTGCTAAGCAACAATGACAACTACAACAAAAAAATAGCCAGGCACTGTGGCAGGCACCTGTAGTCCCAGCTACCTGGGAAGCTGAGGCAAGAGAATCACTTACCAGTGGTTCTCAACCTTCCTAATGCTGGGACCCTTTAATACAGTTCCTTATGTTGTAGTGACCCCCAACCCTAAAATTATTTTTGTTGCTACTTCATAACTGTAATTTTGCTACTGTTATGAATTGTAATGTAAATATCTGATATTTAGGATTTATTTAGGCAACTCCCAAAGGGGTCACAACACACAGGTTGAGAACCACTGGCTTAAGCCCAAGAGTTTGAAGTTGCTGTAATGCCATGACACTCTACCAAGGGAGACATAGTGAGACTCCCTCTCAAAAAAGGAAAAAAATGTTGCCATTGCTTGAAACTCTGCTAGTGCCTGCCTAAGGATAATTTAAGTTACCTATTTTAGAACAGTTTCTGTTGATTAGAACGAAGGTAACATTAGACCCAGAATCTGGGAAGGGTATGAACCTGTGAATGGGAGATAAGTAACATTTTATGTTTGTTGTATAGCTGATTCCTTTTGCACAATGAAAGTCATTTATACATAGAAGAGGAGGAACATAGAAAATATTAAGCGGAGAGTTGTGTGTTATCCTTGTGGTTAGCATTGCTGTAGGGATGATATGGCTAAGACATCTGTCACCCACTGAAGGCCAGTATTTACTTGGCCTGTGAGGCTCTCCCCTTGCTCCCTTGTCATTCCATGTGCTGCTGTGCTCACTTGGTCAGTAGAGGACTTCAGAGCTTCACAGAACTTTACAAACATGCTGATGAGACATTAGCTAGTAGATTTGCAGATCTGTCTGCAGAGATTTCTAGTTCAAGAATGCAAAATAAATTAATTTACTAGATATAACTTTACCTCTGTACTTTAGCAGGCTCCAAGAAGTACCAACAGATTGCCAACTTTAGCTTAAATAACACTTTTCTTAATTATAAACAATGTTAGTCTATAAATGGGCCCTAAAATCAGTGGCCATTGACTTCTTTTCACTACTAGCCAGATTCTTGTTATGATGTAGATTTATGAGAATCCTAGGTTTTACTAACATTTAACCCCCAAACCAATCCGAAAACTTTCTAATAAGCAGACAAAATTTTCTAAGCTCATTCACCCTTTAAAAGAGAATTTTGTAAAATGGGGTAATTTAAAATTACTTCAAGCCAGAAAAGCAGTTCTATAGCTTTATAAGTGTTAAAATGTGATGCTGTCATTTAATTGGAGAAATATGGTGATAGATCATAAACTTTTTTTCATATAACTTTAAACTCTTAAAAAATCTTAAAACGTCAGACACAAGTGACACAGGACTGTAGTCCCAGCTGCTCAAGTAGGAGGATCACTAGCCCAGGAGTTCACAGTCAGGGCAAGATAGCATGACCCAGTCTCTTTTTTTAAAAAAGTTTTTTTTTTTAATTTATGCTTTTACAGGACACATTGTAAATTAACTGTATCCATTTTCATAGAGATGTTTAGATTCTTCATTTAGAATTAGAGTTCACAGGCTGAATACAGTGACTGTGACTCAAGCCTGGAATCCTAGCACTGTGGGAGACTGAGGAGGGAGGATTGCTTGAATCTAGGAGTTCAAGATCAGCAAGAACAAGACCCTGTCTCTACCAAAAATGGGAAAATCAGCCAGGAGTGGTGGTATTTGCCTGTAGTCCCAGCTACTCTGGAGGCAGGAGGATGGCTTGAGCTATAATGAAGACACAGTACCCTAGCCCTGGACACAAAGGGAGACCCTGACTCAAAAAAAAGTTGCCATTAGAGCTCACAAAATGATATGCCATATTTAAAAGCTTACTTTACAAACCCTCTTCCTAGACCCCATTCCCAAGATTCTGATTTAATTGATCTGGGCTGGAGCCTAAACATATCTGTGTTTTAAAATTAAAGCTCACTAGGTGATTGGAATGCACGGCCAGGTTCGAAAAGCGTTATGTTGGAGGAGGATATGAGACAGAAAGCCTAGTGATGATTTCTTTGAGCAACAGTAGTGTCAGAAAACTATCAGAGAATTGAGCTGACAAATTTTAACATTTTAAAAAAAGAAAACAGAAACTGTAAAATATCCTTTGTTAATTTTCAGTGATTGGATGATATTAAAACATGGAAATTTGAGTACCTAAAAAGTATCTGAAGCTTAACAGTAAGCAACATCAGTGGTCTACAAAGAAGTAGGATTTCCAGACAAACTTGTTTGGTCTTTTTAGATTGAATTACAGAAGTATTAGAAGAAAGGAATGTAGTAAATGGAATGTCTGGATTTTATTACAACATTCTGTAATTCAACTTGCAAATGCATTTCATATTCTCAGCTAATATAATATGAGAACAAAGTCTAGCAAAATACCACATTTGGGAGATGGCTACACAGCACATTCATAGCAGCACGCCCTTACGCTGCCTTAAAAAAGATCATTTGTAAAATCTGTCCATGTGGAACTTTATGTTTGTTTTTAAACTCATCAAAATTATGTTATGCCTTTACAAGTGTCCACAGTATTAAGACTATAAACTAGAATGTGTTCTACATCTTGGTTAAAAAATAATATGTAAAAAAAATCTGGAGGGGAGAGACAATGGGAAGGAAGCCTCGGGGCAAATTGTATCCTCCTTAGCAGAAACACAGATGCTGTTTAGAATTGAAACACCAGCCTTTCATAATCCTGTTCTTAAAATCAAAGGATTACATTAGGAATACATCTATTCTGTTTTTCTACTGTTGAGGTACGATTTTATATATTCCTTCTGTTTTACTTATCATCTGTTAAATTAAAGCAAAATGTAATATAAAGGTTGTTATATTAAGTAGCATATAAGATCCCATTTCTGTATACCCCATCAATCTTCCTCCTCAAAATTGAATAGTCCAGTGTTACCATTAATTACTTCTGGGCAGTGAATCTGGGAGAGAGTTTTAGATTCCTTTGTTCTTTCTAGCAGTGTTCCTATATTAAATATTAAATCATTTCTACTTCAAAAACATTTATTTTTAAACAACTAAACATGCTCCTTTTTAAAATCATATATAATTATATAAAAGGCTAGTTATAGTTCATTTTCCCCTCAGGATAACAAATGCTTTTATTTTGTAGTCTCAACTTTTCATACCAACCATGATTACAATCTTTAAGTACTGGTTGTAGAATGGCTAGTTGTACAGAACAGACTGAAATATTAGCATATATGTATGAACATATGACCTTAACCTGAAGAAGGTTAAGGGAGGGAAAGGAGTATGATCGGGAGGGAATATATATATGTATAACATCGTATATGAATATGAATATGTATAACATATAATATGTATATGTATAAACATATGACCTTAACCTGAAGAAGGTTATGGGAGGGAAAAGGGTATGATTGCCTCCTTTCAGGTAGTTTAGATGACTCCTAGATTTGCCATAGTACCCTAGAGTTTGCTAGGTAGAGTTCATTTTTCTTATACAATCAGATGAAAATAAGACAGTATAAAAAATATGGCTCGGCGCCTGTGGCTCAATCGGCTAAGGCGCCAGCCATGTACACCTAAGGTGGCGGGTTCGAATCCCCAGCCCGGGCCGCCAAACAACAATGACGGCTGCAACCAAAAAATGGCCGGGCGTTGTGGCGGGCACCTGTGGTCCCAGCTACTTGGGAGGCTGAGGCAGGAGACTCGCTTGAGCCCAGGAGTTGGAGGTTGCTATGAGCTGTGATGCCATAGCACTCTACTCAGGGGGATAGCTTGAGGCTCTGTCTCAAAAAAAAAAAAAACAAACAAACAAAAAAAAAAGAGTGGGGACATTGAGGATGGGCGATTATCCCAGATTATCTAGGTGAACCTAGTCTGATCATAATAGTACTTAAAAGTAG
>CAUYQV010029395.1:0-27260 GCA_963574575.1 Galagoides demidoff | reverse complement strand
GAGAACTCATCTTTAAAAACAGCCAGGTGTTGTGGTAGGTGCCTGTAGTCCCAGCAACCTGGGAGGCTGAGGCAAGAGAACCACGTGAGCCCAATAGTTTGGGGTTGCTATGAGCTGTGATGCCACAGCACTCTACCAAGGACTACAAAGTGAGACTCTGTCTTTAAAATAAATAAATAAATAAATATCTAAATCATAGAATTATGTTTTTCAAATTAAGTAACAAATGCAGATTATACAACAGAGTATGTTGTGATGACAATAGTGTGTCTATTTAAAATTAGAGGAAAATAATCTAAAACAGTTCACACAAAACTAACTTTTTGTTTTTAGATTCAGGGTGATTTGATTTTCATTTTCTTTACTTATCTGTCTTTCCTGATTTATTTTTTAATATATTGTGTAACTTTGTCTTATGTATATGTATCGTGAACTGATGAATGTGTGTTACCATCTCAGGGACCTATCTCCCCAATCTTATGAATCCTAGCCAGCTAATGAGGGACTGTAACAGCAAAACTTGTGAAGATGCTCAAAAGATTAGTCTATAGTATGAGAATACATATAATATGCAATTTTCCATTTTTAATTCATTTTCAATCTATACTCATTCTGATATTTCATATACACCTATACTCTGTGTATGTGTCTAGTCCTTACTTTGACTCTATTGGGGGAGATATCATTTTAATCACATGATTAGCTAATGCCTTACACAGCAAAAACAAATTTCCTTTATTCTCTAGGAGAACAGTCATCAAAGATATTAATGAATGGAAGGATAGCCTTATCATGACAGATCAGCTAATCAACCACTAAGAGTTTTCTGAATGTTGAATAGGTATTCAGTACTTTTCCATAAAAAGGTTTTTTTTTCTGAAATCTGAGAGGAGGAATGCCCTAAGATTGCTGAAAATTGCTTGTGTTGCTAAGTATTTGGCAGAAAGAAATATGAAAAGATGTCAAACTACTACTTTTCCCAAAGAGCAGGCTGTCTTAAGGATAATGTGACCTAAAATGATTATTTTCCCCAAATTGTACATTGATGTACATTAAATAATATAATTTCTGTCAATTGCCAAAATAATCTCTATGACATTAGGAAATGTTGCTTAGGAAAAAAGCATTATTATAGGTAAGATTCATGTTTGTAAGGAACTCTTATGCAGATAATATTGTTTCCTTCCTTTTAGAAGGTCCAGCTGTTTTAGGAAAAAAGAGATAAGAGACCCAGTCAGCCAAGTATGTGAGTAGTAACAAAGGAGAAAAACAGGTATTTATAAAATAATACAATTATTGAAACTCAATTTGCTTTTTCAGTGCCACTCCTCACATCCAGTTGACATTTGCTTTACAGTCACATGATCATACTTCTCAAACAAAATTATAAGAAATATATTGACAGTGGATAGCAATAAGTGAAACTGAAGTGGTCCCGTCACTATAGTTTTATGGCCAAACATCCAAACCCAGCTAACCCAAGAGCTGTTTCCACCCTCATTACAGATCTGTTTCCAAAAGTGCTCAAATAATAATACTAATAATAATTGGTAAGAAGGCTGCCTCGGCATACCCCTGCTTTGTTCTTTATTCCTTTAAGAAATACATTTAGTATTTAGTTGCTTAAGTTACAGTATCTGCTTTTTGTCTTCAACATAGAAATTGCGTACACTGTGACCGTAACAGAGTTCAGACAATAATGAGCTGGCTTGGGTCAGAAAGGTTAAGGCAGATAAATACTGCACTGGTGTGCGCCATTAGTACTTTCTTACCAAGAGGAAAGGAAAAACTAAATGACAAATAGAAGTTGAGGCATTATGCGGACTATAATAACCCTTCACACTCAGAAGCTCTGTGACAACTTTCATATCCTGAGGGCTTGTTTCACTCCAGAGGAAAGTAGTCAGCAGACAGATCAAAATTAAAGTTCAGTTAATTAGGTGACAACCATTTGACTAATTAGGGGGCATATCTCAAGGGCAACAGAGATAGACATGGGAATTAAAGAAAGGTGATTTACTCTGTTTAACGGTAAGTTTATCATTTGAGAAAAATATATTCTCAAGAAAAAATACAAAATTACAGTGCAGATGCGAGAACAACGTTTGTGAAATGGGCATTGTTTGTAAACAGCAATAACAACCATTGGCTCATCTTCGAGTGATTAGGAGCGCATGGTAGACATTGACAGGGTGTAGAACAAGAGGATTTTTTAAATGGATTTTCAACATAATGAAGTCGTAAGAGGCAGTAGGCAGAGTTCACAAATCTGAGAGCCAGAAAATCAGAAGTCTACCATTCTTAGATGTGCCACTAACTCTTCTGGGAATTTAGCCAGCAAATGTCATTTTTTGAACCTCAGATTCCTCCTCTACAGCATGAGATGATGGGATTAGATAGCATCTTTGACCTCTGAAATTATTTTCTTTATAGACACCTGTCTTTGTCACTTAAAGAAAGAACGTTTATTTCTCTGATTAAGCTAGTATTAAGTAAAACCACCTTTGAATTCTTTAAATAAAAAATATTTCTAAAGTCAAATAATTATAAGGAGCACTAAGCATTTAACATAATATTATTGTTTATAGCACAAAACTACAGCATGAGAGATATTAAGGACTAATATTAATATTAGCACTGAAAACAGGCAGGTTTTGCACATAGCTGCTAAATGTCTCCTTCAACTTTAAATTTAGTTTAGATCCTTCCTTTTGGAACTACTATTTGTGAAAAGTGTCTTCTGTTTAAATTTTAAATAATTATAAAATGGAAAAGTACAGCTAAAATAACTCATAAAATAAGTTTGTTTGCTACATAACGTCCTTTCAAGTTATTGAGAGTATTGACATTTAACTAATGACTGAAGTGTGTACCCTGATTAATTTTCAAAACAAAATGCACTTATGATTTTTTATAAAATGTGAAAATAATACATATGGGTTATTATGAATTCTAAATATAAAACTTTTCCTAGTGTGTGTAGATATGCATGTATATATTTTAATCTTTTTGGCAAGAACCTTGTTTCCCATAAAATGTTATAGTCTGTGGGGAAGCCTTTATGACAGGTTGAAAAACATATTTTCTAGTATATTTAACACTTAATTTATCAATTCAAATATAATATTTACTAATTTAAATATATTAACCATTTTAAGTATTTTCATTATTATAAGAAGAGTCTTGATTTCCATCATATCTATTATATTCGTGGGATATTTTCTGTGTTATTGTTCAGAATACAGTCTCTAGAGTCAGATGGTTGTGTTTAACCTCAGTTCTAATATTTATAACTATGTGCCATTAGATTAAGTTTATAACAACTCTGTCTGCTTATTCAAGATATGAGACTGTATTAGTTGAGATGCCATAACAAACTGCCACAAATTGGGTGGCTTGGAACAAGAGACTTTTTGTTGTGACAGATTTATTGAGGCTAGAAGTCCTCCATCAAGCATGAAGAAAATGTTTCCATTTACAGATTTATGTATATTGAACAAGCCTTACACTCCTGAGATAAAGTCCATCTGGTCATGAGGAATAATTTTACTGATGTACAGCTTAATTTTGTTTGCTAAAATTATTTGTTGAGTATTTTTTCATCGATATTTTCATTAAAGACATGGGTCTGTAGTTTTTTTTTTTTTTTTGTTGTGTAATTTTTTGGTTTTGGTATCAGGGAGATACCCTATACCAAGTATCAAGTTTTTCTTCTTTTTCAATGTTATAGAAAGGATTCTGCAATATAAGTACAAGCTCTTCTTTGAAAGTTTGGTAGAATTCTGATGTGAAACTGTCTGATCCAGGATAAAGATTTTTTTATTGTTGCTTCAATTATGGTGCTTGATATTGCTTGGTGCAGGAGTCCTATTTCTTCCTGGCTGAGTGTAGGGAAGTTAGGTGATTCCAGGCATTTTCCATTTACTCCACATTTTCAAATTGCTGAACATAGAGATTTTTATAGTATTCAGTGATGTTATTTTGTATTTCTGTGATATCTGTTGTTATTTCCATTTTTATATTTTTGGTTGAGCTTATTAGAGACACAACTTTTTTGTTTCTGGTTGATCTGACCAAAGACTGATCAATTTAGTTTATCTTATCAAAGAGCCAACTTTTTACTTCATTAATCTTCTGTATGATTCTTTTGTTCTAAATTTCATTTAGTTCTGAATTGATCTTGGCTATTTCTTTTCTTTGCTGGGTTAGAGAATGGTTAGCTCTTCCTTATCCAGTTCTTTGAGATGATTCATTAGATTGTTGACTTGTGAGGGTTTTGATTTCTGAACGTGGGCCTTTAAGGCAATGAGTTTCTCTCTCAGGACTGCTTTTGCCATATTATATAGGTTTGTATAGCTTGTGATCATATAGTTATAGTGTTCAGGGACTCTATTTATTTCTGTCTTTATCTCCTCCTTGACCTAGTATCATTCAACATTAAGTTACTTTCCATGATTTGGGGTAGGGATGAATGTTTCTGTTGGAATTAATTTCTAATTTTATTACACTATGGTTTATAAAGATACACTGTATCATTTCTATTATTTTAAATGTTTTGAGGTTTGTTTTAAAGCCTAGGCTCGGATTAACCTTGGAGAATGATCCATGAGCTGATGAGAAGAATATATATGTAGTGGTATTAGAGTAGAACATTCGTACATGTTTGGTAAGCACATTTATTCTAGAGTTGTATTTAAGTCCACATTCAGAAATCAGCACAATCACAATTCAACATTCTAATGAACCATCTCAAGGAACTGGTGAAACTCAAGTTTCACTATATAGGCAAAATTAAAAACAAATACTATATGATCATCTCAACAGATACAAGAAAAGCATTTAACAAAATGCAGTACCTTTTTCTGATAAGAACACTTAAGAAAACTACATAGATGGGACATTCCTTAAATTGATAGAAGCCATCCACAACAAACCCATTACCACATCATATTGAACAGAGAAAAATTGAAATCATTCCCACTTAAAACTGGAATCAGACAAACATTTCCACTGTGATCACTGGTATTTAACAATTCAACATTAGTGATGAAAGTCTTAACTGCAGTAATCACATATGAGAAGTGTATTAAAGGTATTCAAATAGGGACAGAAGAGGTCAAATTATCACTCTTTGGTGAATATATGATCTCATAGTAGAAAATCTCAAGGACTCAACCAAGAGACTCCTGGAACTGACAAATAAACACAGCAATGTCTTAGGATATAAAATCAATGTATACAAATCAATAGCTTTCATATATTCCAACTATAGTCAAGCTGAGAATCAAATCAAAGTCACAATACTCTTCACAGTAGCATCAAAAAAAAATGAAATGCCTTGGAATATATTAACAAAGGAGTGAAGGGGTCTATAGAGAGAACTATGAAATGCTAAGAAAAGAAATTGCAGATGATGTTAACATATGGAAAAACATACCATGTCCATGAACTGGCAGAATCAACATCGCTAAGATGTCTACAATATCCAAATTGATTTACAGATTTAATGCAATCCTCATTAAGATACCAGCCTTATATTTTGTGGGGCATGAGAAAATAGTTCTTTGCTTCATGTGGAATTGGAAAAGAACTCAAATAGCAAATGCAATCCTATTAAATAAGAAAAACTTTGAGTTATTGCCTTAGCAGACTTCAGGCTATCCTACATGGCTACAGTGATTAAAACAGCATAATATTAGCATAAAAATAATACATAGATCTATGAAGCAGAACAAAGAAACTATACATGAAACCATTCCATATTGCTGATGTTTGATGAAGCAAAGCAGAGACTACACTTGGGAAAAGTATACACTGGAGAAAAGATTCCCTATTCAATAAATGGCTGGGAGAACTGGATAGCTAGCTACATGTAAAAGACTAAACAGGACTCACATCTCAAACCACTCACAAAAATTAGCTCATGAATGATGGAAGATTTAAACCTAAGACATGAAACTATAAAAATGCTAGAAGAAAGCATAGGCAAAACTCTTAAAGTAATTGGCCTAGAAAGAATTTATAAGAAAGATTCCAGTGACAATTGCAGCGACATCAAAAATGAATAAATGAGACCTGATCAAGGCAAAAAGTTTCTGCAGAGCCAAGTATACAATCAACAAAGCAAATAAACAATGTACAGAATGGAAGAAGATATTTTCATGTTATATATCTGACAAAGGGTTGATAACCAGAAGCTACAAAGAGCTCAAGCAAATCAACATGAAAATATCAAACAAGTACATTAAAAATTAAGCAAGAATCATAAACAAAAAATTTTCTTATGAAGATAGACTAATGGATGAACAAACACATGAGAAAGTGCTCATCATCTCTAACCATCTGGGAAATACAAATCAAAACCACATTGAGAGATCGCCTACCCCCAGTGAGAATGACTCACATAAAAAGTCCCAAAGCAACACATGTTAGGATGGATGAAAAGACAACAGAACATTCATACACTATATGGGTGGGACTATAAACTAGTAGAATCTCAATGGAAAGTAGTATGGAGATTCCTCACAGAACTAAAAGTAGACCTATAATTTGATCCTGCAATCCCACTTCTTGGCTTATCCAAAGGTAAAAAATACATTTTATCATAAAGACACTTGTACACAAATGTTTACAGCAGCACAATTTACAATCACAAAGATATGAAAACAATACATGAATGGATTAATACATTGTGGTATAGGTTGACCATGGAATATCATTCAGCCTTAAAAAAAGATCTACTTTCTTTTGTGAACCTGGATGGATGTTGAGCCCATTCCTCTAACTGAAGTATCACAAGAATAGTAAAACAAACACCACATGTAATCAGTATTAAATGGCACTAAACAATCAATATCTATGAGGTCTGACAATTAAGTTCATGAACTCATCTTAAGAAAACTGCTACCTATCTTACTGATGAATACATTATGATCCTTCAAAGTACTCCCCTTGAGAAGCTATGCACTGACACTAGTGCTCAGTCCATCCTTTGAAGCAATTTTGTATCTCCTTTTCTAGAACAATCATTAGAGTTGTAGCATTACCCTGATATCTTAAATATCATCAGAATATTTTTATTTCAGTATTTCCTTTATCTTTAAGGGAAAAAAAAGTCATTGGGGGCCATATCATGTAAGTAGGGAGGATTTTCCAATATAGTTATTTGTTTATTGGCTAAGATCTCCCTCACAGACAGCATGGTATGAACTAGTGCATTGTCATGATGCAAGAACCACACCCTTCTCATGCCAAGATTTTCAGTTAAGATTTTCCTATTTCCTTACTGATGTTTACTTGGTCTGCCATGCTTTTCACAGTAAGCTAATGCTTTTAATTCATACTTCAGTGATTTTTTTACAATATTTTATCAGTTCTGCTTATTACTGGCCACCTTAACCTCTCTTCATCAATGATGCTTATTTTCCCCCTTAGAAAAATATTTAATCCATTTGTACACTGCCATTTTCTTCAAGGAATTAGCCCCATAAAGTTGGAATAAAAAGTCCCTGATTTCACTTGCACTCTTCCTAATTTAACAAGAAATGTAATGTTTGCTCATTACTCTAATTTGAGCTCCAAATTCTTGTGATGGCACCCAACTTGCAACAACAATAATGAGTGCTACTCAGCAGGACAATGCTATACTATGACACAAACATACCTGTGAGACACTGATATACCAATGTTATGAAACCTTACTGAGTTGTTTGTATAGTGTGTCAACATGAGAACATGGAGATAAGTTTATGAACTTAATTTTCAAACCTCTCTCTCTCTCTATATATATATATACACACATATATACACATATATATATGTGCATATATAGACTCATATGGAAGCAAAAGTCAAAGAAATTCAAGTAGATGGGAGCAGGAGAAGGGGATGGGCGTATTCCCACCTGATAGGTATACTGCACTAGTATATTGCACAATTTCTGGGTAAAGCACATGCCTATAACTCTGAGTTTAACCTTACAAAAGCAAACTACATAGCCAAAACATATGTACCCCCAATATTAACCTGAATTTTTTTTAAAAAAATGTTTGCATTGGGAAATTTTTTTTCATGAAGGAATAAAATAAAGTCAGTTTATTTTAGAAAAATGCATATGTTACAATCAATGCTAAATTCAGTTCTTAAAGAAAAGTATTTCAGACACTGATGATTACTCCATTCCTTAATGAAAAAAGGAGTAAATGAAATGTTCTCCAGGTTTTCTTTCTTAAATGTGTTCCTCTAATATGAATTGTGTACATGTCACAGTTCAGATGATCATGACTTGTAAGAAATATGAATGTGAGGAAGCAGAAATCCATGTCTAGAGTTAATATGGGAATTAAAAAATAGAACAAAATTTTTAAAAGGCATAAAGTATAAATAATATTTGATTCTATTTATTATTCGTTACACATATAATACACATCAAGATATCAGTTTGTCCTGTGATATATAGCCAATCATAATTGATACAGAAATAGAATTTTAAAGAAACTAATTAACACAAATATAGAAATCATAATCAAGGACATATACTTATGTTAGGGCAGAAGCAGCTTATTTCAAAACATAACTTTCTCAACACGTTCTGTTTAGTTCCAGTGCAGCAAAACCGATCCCACAAGTGTACAATTTTAACCACACCAAGGGGCTTTAAAATTTGTAGCCAGAACCATATTGACCAATCTCGTTAAACTTCTATAAACTAAACTCTACAATGTCATAGGAATCTAAGGTAAATAAGAAAAGATACATTAGAATTTTTCATTCTAATAAAATTATATTAATTTATTTTACTTCAAAACATATTATTATTCTTTAGAGTAGCAATTATTAAAACGTTTTATATTATAATGTTTGTGAACCACTATCAAAAGATGGCTCTCTCTAAGGAACATAGACTTTAGAAAGGATATTTGATTCTATTAAAATTTTATGGTAACTTTCTTAAAAGACATAATCATAGCTTTGGTTTCTCAGAAATTATATTTATTTTATTGTTGTTATTAACATTTTGTAATTTTTAGAATAGCTACAAAGTTCCTCTATCCATCTATGTGCTGACAATGCAAACATAGAACTAAATGAATTCCACTTTTTATTGTTTTCTTTGTGGCACCACTTTAATAGTACAATCCTGAGTTTTAATACTGGGATGTTAAGAGTAATATCCTGGGTTTTTAATAGAAGGAATGTTTTATGAATATATTTACAACCCGATAGCCTACTGCCAATTTTGTTTTCTCTTTATGCTTCCTGGAAACTTTATTGTAATAGTTTAACAGTGACCTTCATTTAGATTAAAATTTTCAGAGAGTTAAAGTTTGTGACAATTTTATAATTTTTTTTTTCTTTGCAGTTTTTGGCCGGGGCTGGGTTTGAACCTACCACCTCCAGCATATGGGGCCAGCACCCTTCCTCTTTGAGCCACAGGTGCCACCCAACAATCTTACAATTTTATAAATGAGAATTCACCTTTTTTATTGAAAAGGCCTATGGGAAAATCATAGAAAAGAATGAAGTCTTAAAGATTATTTCATTTTTATTTATTTATTTATTTATTTATTTATTTATTTATTTGCAATTTAGCTGGCGTTGGGTTTAAACCCATGACCCTTGGTATATGGGGCTGGCTCCCTACCCACTGAGCCACAGGCACCACCCCATTGATGAGTTTTTAATGAGAATGGCTTATGACTGTTTGAAGGGAGTTAAAAAGCATATCCAGTTTGATTGTGAAAATCAAAGGGAACGGAGAGCACAATAGAAACTCCCATGGAAGATAGTTCAGCTTCCAGATCCAGAAAAAGTTATGATGACCTACAAAGAGTGAGTTTGTGAAATTAGCATTGTCAAAATGGGAACTAGATTATCTTTTCTTTGATGGCATGTAAATGCATCCTTAGTCATATAAGTGGGCAAGAGTTGAGTTATAAAACAAATTAAATTCTGGTATGTCCTATTTCCTCCACAATCTCTTTTTCAGGACCTGAAATCTCATAAGAATCATACAGAATAACATAATATGTATAGATAGCAAAATAAAATTTATTCACCCCTAGATTTGCCTTGTAATCTAGGAAGTAGGAAGCACACCTTTAATCCTAGCAATCTGCTTGAGCTCAGGAGTTCAAGATCAGCCTGAGTAAAAGCAAGACCCTGTCTCTACTAAAAGTAGAAAAATTAACTGTATGTTGTGGCAGGCACCTGTAGTCCCAGCTACTTGAGAGGCTGAGGCAAGAGGATTGAGTGAGCCCAAGAGTCTGAAGTTGCTATGAGGTATGGATTACACCATAGCTCTCTACCCAGTGTGACAGAAAAAGACTCAAAAAAAATAAAATAAAAGCCAGAGTATAGGGTCATCAAGAAATTATTTTACTATGGATAATCTGCAAAGTGGTTATTTCAGCAGCAAATTGAATTATTTAAACATTATTGTGTCATATTGGCTACCTCTAGCCAAAAGATCAACTTTAGTAAGTGAAAAATCATTCATAGTTTTTGTCAATGTCTTTGTTAATAAGGTCTGGTTATAATAAAGCAAAAGCCTGGCTTATGATCAAGTGCAGCTGTATTTTGTATGGCAAATCACTTAACCTCTTTAAACTCTAGCATCCTTATTTATAAAATGCAGGAGTTGTCTAGTTGAATTTTAAGCTGTACCAATCACTAAGGACTCACATATAAATAAATCAGATTTTGCACTTGTGCCACTCACACACTGGGAAATGGCAGAGGTAAACTAACAATGGCAATTCGGTGTGTGGTCTAAGACAAAAAGTGTAGGCAAAGAGTCATAAGAACAAAAGAGAAGAATATTTCTAACTTTGACAGATTGTGTAAGAAAGGACAGAGTGGAGCATCCACTCATTCAAATTACAAAAAGAACTAGCGATATTTTTGTCTCCAATGACAAACTGAATTACAATTGGCTATATATTACAAAACTCTATGAAATGAAAATTTGAAATAACTCTTTTAAGTGATGGTCATCTCAAATAAGGATATCCATACCATATTAGAATCATGACTACCATGTTCATAGGCATAAGAATGGTACATATAATACTATCTATTGAAGATTTACTTAGTTTTATCTTTACTTAAACAATTATATTAGGGAGATTTAAACCATTAGACAGCAAATTCATTAAAATGACTTCCTTATTTTGGTTAAAGTCTCAAGAATCTTGTTTTTGTTAATTACTTTAATTTTTAAAGTCATGCAAAATTTATTTGTACTGTATACTTTAAAAATACTCAAAAATTATAGTTAAATCAATTGTTTAGTAGTAGGTATACCTAATTTAAACTTGCAGAAAGGAAGTAAAATGTGATCCAAAACGCTGGCAATGTCAAGGAAATATAAGTGAATCTTAGAAACCTAAACAGCATGTCCACATAGAAATGATTACGTTATAGAAATGATTAAACTAGAGCATATATTATAGCTGTAATTTAAAATCATATACTTAAACACAATTGTACAAACATGTACCAAATTTTGTGTTTCAATATTTGTTATACTGAATTGTTGACATAGGAGATTCTATTCAAAGGTTTAAGAATTATCTTCCTAGAATTATTGGCTCCCAAAGCAAATTTAAATATAAATAATGAATGTTGTGGTAGGTTTTATTTTACCATGGGGAAGAATGCTAAGAACAAGCAGGTGTTGGGTACTATGGGAAGCATTAGATTAAAAACATTAAATTTGACTTATTTGGAAGTACTCAAAGATCACGAGCCCAACAGTTGCATTAATATGGTATCTGTTGCAAGAGGCACCAACTCTTTGACTAGATGAACAAAATGTAAATTGGGCCTGAGTAATTGATGATTCTCATCACAAATGCATTCTCAAGATTGTAAGGGCAGGATCCTAACTACAGGTACTTACTTTATCCCTTCATCCTCATCTCACCAAATGGACTTTTGAAATAATCGTTGATGAAAGAATGAAAAGATTTTCATGAAAATCATCCCTGCCTTGTGACACACGATTGCCTCACCTCTCCTATTCATATCAAGCCTCCAGTGCTGTGTCCCTCTAGGCCAATGGTTCTCGCAACCCACAGGAACTGTATAAAGGGCCACAGCATTAGGAAGGCTGAGAACCACTGTTCTAGGTAAAGGGGACATACGTATTTGGCAAAAGAAGCCACATAAGGCCATAAGAACCTAAACCAAGCCCCAAAGACAAAAAGTTCATTATAGTTGGTAGGAAGAGGAAAAAACCTCAGAAAGGACAGGTGTTTTGGAAAATAGCAGAGTGTATCCAAAGCAGCAGTTTAGCCAGAATACGATAATCTCCCCACAGGAGGCCATAAAAGCTGAGACAGCACCTCACAGTCAAGGCAGGAGGAACTGCTGACAACCCCAGAAGGATTTCATTGACAAGAGAATGTGGTGATCTGCCTAGATTTATTTAGCAAAATTTAGAAAATAAAAATAGTGAATGAAAAAGCAGAGAATGGTGTATTCTGGTGCTATAACTTTGATCACTGCAAGTTACAGATAGAGACACAAAAAAATTGTTTGGAGTGCTCGTATCAGCATGTGGTGTTAATCCAGTTGAAGTCACGGAAGTAAATAATTCAAATAATGGAGTTATTCAAAATTTAGGTCAATTAAAAGTGAGTCAGGACACAGTACACCATACAAATGCCATTCAAAAGAAAGCTGGTGACACTGTATTAATAACAAAAATATATACTTAATGCAAAAAGTATTGTTACAGATAAAGAAAGTTATTGTTTAGTGATAGAAGACTGATTCACCAGGAAGAGTTAATCCTGGCTCGGCGCCTGTGGCTCAATCATCTAAGGTGCCAGCCACGTACACCTAAGGTGGCGGGTTCAAATCCCAGCCGGGGTCCGCCAAACAACGATGGCTGCAACCAAAAAAATGGCCAGGTGTTGTGGTAGGCACCTGTGGTCCCAGCTACTTGGGAGGCTGATGCAAGAGACTCACTTGAGCCCAGGAGTTGGAGGTTGCTATGAGCTGTGATGCCATGACACTCTACCCAGGGGGATAGCTTGAGGTTCCATCTCAAAAAAAAAAAAAAAAGAGTTAATCCTGTACCTACATTAATATGTAAGGTAAAAATACACACATGATCACCAGGAAGGATTCAGAACATGCATAATCAGAGTCTGGAAGTTTTAACTATTTTTCTCTCAGACACTGATAAAGCCAATAAACTAAAACAATTAGAAAGGATAAAGGATGTTGAAAATACACAGATGATTACCGTGATCAAACGTACGTATATAGAAGTTTGAACTCCACTAATAGAGAATGTTCATCCATAAAAGCCTTGACATTGATGAATGAAAATTATATTTAGGACATTCTTTATCTCAGAAGAAACAATTAGCTTAGAAACTGATAGACATAACAATTCTATCCATTTGGAATATCAAAATCATGCCTCTAAAAAAATAAATAAATCAAAGTGAGTCAGGATGAGGAAACAACTATCTACTTTAAACCTCTACTTTAGGCCAGACATTCTGGTAATCAGTCTCTATCTCCCCATTCATCTGTTTGGTATACATGTGTGGCTGTGCGTGGATGCATATGTATATCCAGACACAAATACAAATAGACCACTGACGATGCACTGATCTTGCAACATACACACACATATACACATGCACACTTTGCACACAAACACATGTATGTTCGTAATAGTTATATCGTCTTTTTTAAGATCAAAGAAACCAAAATGCATATTAAAATGAAGTCAGTTTTTTTCTCAGATTGTCACAAATAAATTATTTTGGCCCATGTCATAGCTTAATTGTCCTTTTGTCATTTGGAAAATTTGTTTATTTTGTCATTTTCAATTCTCTGTGTGGTTTTCCTATCTCTCCTAGGAATATATACGTTCCTCAGGTGCCACTTAATCTCACTTGCCTCTGTGTCCCACACACCTTCCCTAATTCTCTGGGATGACCAGACACTCATAACTACATCCTGTAGCTGTCATTGGTCAAACCGCTGAAACACAGAAAGAACTTCCCTGTTATCTTACTTCCTAGAGTCAACCATAACAACGTACTATGATATAGTTCGCTTAAAACAACTGAATTGTACACATTCTGTAGCTGAAAGTTCTGAAATCCAGGTGTTAGCAGTGCCACCCACTTTACGGTTCCTGAGAAGAATCCCTCTCTGCCTGTTCCTGCTCTGGAGAAGCAGGCTTTTCTTGGTTTGTAGAAGTACAATCCCAATTTCTGCTTCCATTTTCACATGGTTTTCTGTTTTTTCCTCTTACCAGGACACTAGTTATTAGACTTAGGGTTCACATTAAATCCAGGATGTTTCATTTCCAGATCCTTAACTAATTCCATGTATAAAGTATCTATTTCCAAATAAGATCACCCTCTGAAGTTCTAGGCTAACATGAATTTAGGGAGGACATTATTTAACCCACTACATTTGTAGATCAAGAATCTCTATGAAACAGTGAGGGTATCATTTTCTCATCCAAATATTTATTGGGCTTACTATGAATCTGGCAAAGGACAAGACCAGCGAACAAAACAGAAAAATTCCCTGTCCTGAATGCCATCACTTTTAAAGGAAGAGAGATAATAAATGAAAGTATACATAAACAGGTGTAGTGATAGATATGGTATATATGAAGATAGCTAATACATCCATCTATAAAAATGTTTTATCCTACCTCCAGGAAATTCAATCACATACAAGTGTCAATGGGTTGCCTCCACGAATAGGTGTCAGCAAATGGATACTGAATAATATCGTCTGTGGTGCCCCCATGCTAAGGGAAATAGTCTGCCTACGAACGACATGGATAATCAGAAAGGCAATGGCATTAATGTAAGGATGGGGGATGGTGTCACTCTACCTTTAATACTGTCAGTCATTTAAATGGCAAAAAAGGGCTTTTGATTAACTGTGTGTATTTCTTTCCCATCTCATCTTCTTTTGCTCTAATCTAACTGTTGCCAACCCTCTTATATTTAATTCACATCTAGGTATTTCTCTACTTACTGTCAAGAGATTTAGATGAAGTATCAGTTCCTTTTGACAGAACAAACCTGTAAGAGTACTTTCCTTAGTTTGTCATGCAGTATTTAATAATTCTCTCCTTGAATTTAGAATTTCTTGAAATGAAATATTCTAAAAATATTTCTGGCAGAAGCAGTTATACCAGACATCTTAATTATTATGTTTCCAAGGAAATGACAGGCCGTGTAAGGGAAGCTGACAAGTCTCCCTGCAGCTATGTGCTTTTTATATTGGAACTTTAGGCTATTATAAATTACCTAGGCCTGAGACTGGCATGAGCACAATGCCTCAGATTTAAACCAGCTGCCACATAATGAAGCTGGAGATTAACCCCTCAAACACCCCCTGTTTGCCTTGTAGTGCACTTCCCAATTACAACACCTCTAGGAGCACACTCTGTCCTAAATGGTCAGAAAAGTATCCGTCCGTCTCATTCTCTTTATTGTTGTGAGCCCTTGCCATTCCGTCCCCTGTGTTGGGATCATGCCTTAAGATCAAATTGAACAGGAAGAGGGCATAAGCTGGAGGTAAAGAGGTCGGGGAACAGGAGGTGGCAGCTTTTCTGTAGGGCTGATGCTCTTGACAGCTGTGGTTTGATTTGAGTCCCTGCCTGCTCTGCTGAATGCCGTGTTTCCACTTCACGAAAGGACCTTGATCTTTGCACCTGTGGCCTCCTTGAAGGGGAGGGGAGAAGCACTAGGCCATCTTTGAGTTAAGCAGCTGACATAACAGGACTGCGCAATTGAACAGAGAGAATATGTTAAACTGTTTCCCCCTGGAAGGAATTTTGAATTGTTCTGCCACACTCTTTAGCTTGTTTCCTGAATTCAGAGCACTTTACTAAGTAATATTTCATTGCTAAAATCCTCAGCCAAATCCAACTCCCAGTCCCACTGCTAACTTCGGAAAAGGCAGTAATTAGTAAAACTATTGTTCTCTACATACAGAAAAGTGTCAAATGGGGCCTACTTAACTTTGTGTTATTTAACTTGTAACATTATGTGATTTATATATTTCCTTCTTAAAGTGAAAATGATTCTATGTATCTTTTACAGACATGTATTTGTGAAATGCTTTGTTTTGTGTTGGGAGAAGACATTGTAACATTATAAATGTTAAAAGGCTTTGGAGATACTCAAATGATTTGGAGTCTGGTTTGGGATTGAACACGTCCTTTCTGTATTACCTTGGATATGTTTGAATGTCCATTTTTCATGAAAAACAAAGAACGAAACAAAAAACCCACACATGGTGTGTCCTGCCAACTTCATGGTACAATTGCAAAAAACCAAATGAGAGGGAAAATGTGACAATGGTTGAAAGACCACACAGTGCTATAAAAATGTAAATTTTATCCATTTCAGGGGCTCCTCTTTTATTGTTAGAAATTTCTCATCCTTGTTTGGAAACACAAATGAGCAGTGTACAGATGAAATAATGAGTGCTGTGATTTCAGTATTGAGAACCTATAGGATAAATATAATGGAGAAGAAGGACCTTCACTAACAGACCATCTTTTCAGTGTCCCCGTTACAAACAAAATGCACTGGAATTCACGGGATCCTAAGCAAAGCCCTTGGTCAGGCCTCCTGCCTAGAGACAGATGAACCTGACTGATAAAAAATCCAGATAATTTTTGGTTGTTGGTTATACTAGAAAATTTTCCCAAATAATTTACATTAAACCTTATGTCTATCTTGTATTTTATAGAGGTTTTATATTAGTATATATCTCAGACATAAGGGGATATAATTTTCAAGTAAAATTATTTTTAAAAGTGCTGTAAATACAATATTATAATCAAGAATATTCTTCCCTTGCATCCACATTAATTTTTTTCATGATCTAGAGAATTTGGTTTTGCCCTCAAGATAGATTTCAGCTGCTTACATCACCAATGTTTTAGTGACTTACTACAAGGAACTAATCTCTTATTACTAAATACAAAGCATGTAATGAATGATTTTAGATTATAAAAATAAGAAAAGCTTATTATGTAATGTCATTTTAAAATCTCTATTTCATTAGTTATTAAGAGAAAATAAAACATATCCAGTATAGATTTTTTAATCACTTTTTGGTAAGAAGACATATCTACTACTTGGTAGATTATTAGGTATGAAATTGCATATTAATTTCAAAATTTCATCGTAAACTCTTGCCATGCTTCATTTGTAGGCAAGTTGAGAGTCCCCTGTTATTGGCTAGCACACCCACTCCCCACCTGTTTGCTGACCCCTGATGGTTCATACAATCCTCCTTCTTTGGAGAATTGCCCCAAGCAAAACAAAAGGTACCACATCAGAGAGTTTTTTTCCCCCGCCAGAGGCAGCCTGCAACTAATGACTGACTAAAAGGGGGACACAATATCCACGTTCCTTGGCTTCAACCTAGGATCAATTTTGTGTTACAATTCACACCATTTAGCTGAGACCATATCCTTGGATTACTCGTTTTAAGTAAACTGTTTCTCCTGACAGTAAATACTCTCTTCTGTGTCTGAATTCTTTTCTCTGTCTCTGTTTCTAGGGAACACAATTTAAGGTAGATTGTCCTAGGAATGGCCCAAATGAGACACTTCTAATGATTTCGTAGGTTGATGACTTATCAGTGAGTAATGAGAATCCCATGTCTGCTGAGTGGAATGATGATGGTTCTTAACATCTGTAGAGTGTAATTGCTGAAGTTATTACAGGTGGAGAATAGGACCTGGATTGGCTTATCTCTGATGTAAGTAGACGAAAAATAGTAATGTAAGTACTGTTAGTCAATTCAGTGTTATTGATATTTTAAAGAGAGAAAATTACCACTTTAAGCAATTACATGACAATTAGGGGGAAAATGTGTGGGAGCCAAAGGCCTCTGTGGGAGCATTTAAAACAACCTTTAAACCAGTGATTCTCATCCTTCCTAATGCCTCCCAATGCCGTGACCCTTTAATACAGTTCCTCATGTTGCGGTGACCCCCAACCATAAAATCATTTTCAGTGCTACTTCATATCTGTAATTTTGCTACTGTTATGAATCATAATGCAAATATCTGATATGCAGGATGTATTTCCATTGTTAGAAAGGTGTCATGACCCACAGGTTGAGAACGGCTCCTTTAAATGGTGTAACCTGAGTGCAAACAATGTGTGGATCAGGCTAAGGACCCAATCCTGAGTAGCAGAACTTCCTGAAGTCTCAATCTTAGCGAGTGTCTAGTGTTATGATCTCCCCAAAGAAAGGAATTTGAACCCTGGAGTAAGATATCTCTTTAAGATACTCTTGAGATTTCTCTTGAACCTTCTGGTGTACAGAATGGCCAAATCCTTCTTATTAGAAAAGAATCATCTATCCTCTTTCAAAATTATTCTAATCCCTCAAATGAGGCAAATGTCCTACCAAATACTTGCCTGCTCACAATCTACTCATACCTGCCCTCTGCCTCCTGAAAAATCATGAGCATTTTTTCACGTATTTGCTGGCTTGAAGAGGAAAGAGCTGGGCCTGAGATAGAAGGAGACATATACGAACGTTGAAGGATGGCTATCTGGCTAGGGTGTCTAAGAGTGAGGACTGAGGTTTCTGGGGACAACAGAACCTAATATAAAACTGTATTCATGAAAGTTTGTCAATACAAGTTTCTTCTCTGACACCATACATGATCCCCCACATTAAAATTCTCAAGTTTTTTATTTGTTTGTTTGTTTTCTAATACTTTGTTGCTGTTTTTTAATTTTTTTATTTCAAATTAATATGAGGGTACAAATTGTTATTGTATTATTACTGTATCATTGTACTTGGTCCATGCTGAGCTCAGATGTTGTTCTCCCTTCCAGGATAAATTTCCAGTTGTAAAAGAGCCCCTCGCCCAGGGGTCATATTATACACCTTCATAATGTGGGCATTAGGTGAGATCCTGCCTCATGCCCTCCCTCCTTCTGCCGATGGTCCTCCCCCCCTTCCCTCTCTGGCCTTCCTCTGTCCCCATATTATGCAACAGTAGTGTTTTATGAGCATGTAATTATTTATATATTGGTTTCATATTAGTATGGAGTATGTTGGATATTTATTTTTCCATTCTTGTGATACTTTACAAAGAATAATGTATTTCAACTATATCCAGGTAAATGTAAAAAGATATAAAGTCTCCATCTCTTTAAATGGTTGAATAGTATTCTGTGGTATACATATACCACAGTTTGTTGATCCATTCCTGAGCAGATGGGCACTTAGGTTGTGTCCACAACTTGGCAATTATGAATTGAGCTACAGTTAATATCTGCACAAAGACAGTGCAAATGTGTTTGTGGAAAATGGTTTTTTTCTTCTTGGTAGATACCTAGTAATGGGATTGCAGAGTCAAATGGAAGGTCTACTATTAGATCTTTGAGGATTCTTCATACTACTCTCCAAAAAGGCTGTATTAGTTTGCAATCCTGCCAGCACTGTAGAAGTGATCTATTGTCTCCACATCCATGTGTTGCCGTTAGGGTCTCACGGAAAAGCTATGTCATGAAGAATAAGCACACTTATTGAAGTTGTGTTTTAAATAAAGGTGACCATCTGCTCGCTCAGGCAAAATGTCAAGCTTTCTTTACTTACTGTTGGTTTATATAATCAATCTTATGCATGCGCACTATACAGCAATGACCTCATTAACATTCATTACAGTCCCTCTGCACATGCTCACTGGATGTCAATGACTTCCCTCTGCACATGCGTATTGGACATCAGTGGCTTCATTAATCCATTTAAACATCTTGTGACTCCCCGCCTTGTAAGTAGCTCCTTCCTAGTAATCTGATAATCCACCCCAATATACACCTTTAAGCATAACCCTTTCAACATAACCCAGTTTAACATAACTTAATGGCTAACATGTTGTTAGTCATTACTTCTTTGTTCTTATCTGATGAAGCCTAAGGCTACGGAGGAAAGAGATGGTTTGAAAGTCTGTTCTACTGACCTTGCTATTCGGAGGCAGTTACTTCAATCTTTAATACAAAGCATAATAAAGAAACTTCGGGCATACAGAAATTTGTGTGCAAACCTCTGCTCCCATGTGGGCCTTAAGTCAGGGGGTTTTTACGCCCGCAACCGACCAGGCCGACCTTAGGTCACGGGGGTTTTAGGCCCACAACCAACCCGGCCATATGGGATTCTACCTCCACTTCTCTTTGTGTATGCCTGCACAAAGTCTTTTCATTGCTTTCTCTCAATCAGCTTTTTTGGCCAGAGGCATATTAGGCCTTTCACCTATATCCATGGGTGACAGAAATGCTTACCATCTTTAATCATCAGAGAAATGCAAATCAAAACCACTCTAAGTTATCCTCTATCCCCAGCAAGATTATCCCACATCACAATGTTGCTTAACAATTGACTTTGAATTTACATGATTTCTTCACTTTGGCCAACAGGATGTGGTTAAGTGTGATGTATATCACATTTAGACAGAGGTTTTAGTAACACTACAAGTTTTCACCAGCCCTTTAATTCCTGTGCCCTATGAAAAGACATATTCCAGAAAGTTGTACACACTGGGATAGCAGTATGTAAAGATACATTTGCAGACAGGGTCATAAAATACATTCCAAAGCTAAGTCACAGCCAACAAAGGTGACATGATAGAGAGAGAAACAATTTGTCATCTAAGTCACCACAGATTTTAGGTTGTTTATTTTGTAGCATATTCATAGCAATCTGAGGTAGGACAAACAAGTTCACAAACTCATTCTAGAAAAAATGCTACATAGCTCATTGCTGAATATCACTACCCTCACCTTCAAAGTAATCTCCTTGGGAAGCAATGCACTGACACTCAGTGCCAATTCCCCCCTTCAAAGCAAATTTGGAACTCTTTTTCTGGAATAGCCATCAGAGCTATTGTCACATGAAGTCTAACAAATACGTTCAGAACTCATCCTGGAAAACGTGGTACATACCTCATTGCTGAACATCACTATGGTCACTATGGACAGGGGAGGACTTCAAAGGTGACCATGAGGTAGGCAGCACTTTTTCCAGGATGAATTCATAAACGTTATTATCTGTCCTCATAGCCAATAGAACCAACTCCTGCATTTAGTATCTGAAAGTCCTTAAAGAAAACATAAACACTTTTGAACTATAATGTTGTCACTTATACTGGGGAAAAGTAACCTCCACCACGACATGGACACCTAGGAATGAAATAAACATTTAATATGTTTAAAAAATAAAACTCATAAAGTGTAGAAAACTATGAAACTCATGTATTATTCTAATAACTTAATAATATTATATTAATTTAACTTAACTTTCTGTTTAAAGGGTCAAGGGAACTGTGGATGAGGAATTCAGTCTAATGTCTCAGTATGTACCTAACCCATTTACACCATTGACCTTGTCTCTTCCACAGTGAAATTTTGAAGTAACCATTTTGTTAGTGAAAACCAATCCTGGTCATTGTCAGTGGGTTATCATGGATCACTTCCCTCTCACATTCTGTCTACAGTTTCCAATAAAAGAATGTTTCCAGTATACAAATAACTGTTAAGAGAATTAGAGGTTTAATCATGCATTTTCAGTACATTTGGCTTTTTCATATGGTCTTTAACAACACTTGACCACTATGATGAAAAAAATTATAAGATTCACTGAATTCTATGATAACATAAAATTGTGGTATCTATAATTATAATCTACAATTGTAGTATCTATAATTCTAAATGAGAAATCTATGTGTCAACATTCAAGTATATTTGTGATATCAGAAAAATTTTAAAGACATATTGGTGAACATACTGATAATTTATCATTATTTTTTATAGGCAATTCCATTTCTGAGATTTAGATTTTTTAATTGCATATTAAATATGACTTATAGTTTGTTAGCTGGGATTACACCAACGTCCTTGGTGTTATTTATTCAAGAAATGACCTATTACACATTTTGGTAAATAAGCAGTTGATCCCTGCGATTTTTTTTTCTTAATCTTAAAGAGATTAGAAATCTAAGGCCAAAAAGAAAGCATTCTCAAAAAAAATTCACCTAACAGAGTAAGGATATCCAATTTCTTAATAGAAGAGGGACTATTCCACATCGCATGTTTAAATCATGAAGTTAAGAGTCTAACAATTTGTAAACAATATACTTAAATCAATTTAAAAACATATGTAACATTTAAAAAATTCCCAAGAAAGTGGTTATATCCAATGTAACTATCCCTATTTATTCTTGTCAGCAGGGAACGTATAACCCACTGAGAATATATTAATTAAGTACAGATGTTGTTCTACCATGTAGAATGAGAGAGAAATATGCCTTCGGTCATGATAGATATATTTTAATTGGCCTGATAAATCAGTTTTTATTTGAATGTTCCAGAAATTCTTAAGGATTTAAGAAATCTTAATCACTTAAGACAGACAATCTTTTAATTCATTTTACCTGCATTTAGTTTATTTTACATAACAAGATCAAACCAAACTTATTGTTCCTCTATAATGTTACATATATGGTGAGCAAGCAAGCAAAAAAATATATATATGCAGTGTGTGTATATACATATATGTAGAGAGTTAATTTCATATTAAGAACTAAAAATAACCTTGTCCTATCCTTTGTAAAAGAGATTCATCAATTCAATGACAAATATTAATTAAGCCATTCCATGGTGAAGTACTTTACTAGCATGTTGTCAAAGAGCCATCAATTAACATAATTTTAAAAAGCTGTTGGAAGGGCGTTTCTTATAGCATATTACTTTTGACCACTCATAAAACCTTTTAAAAATATAGATTCAAGTCACATATTACACATAGTATCCCTGTATTTTGGCTTTAGGTTCCAAAGAATTTAGGTGATTCAAATCTACGTTAAAGGTTCAGAAACACTGTGGTAATCAAGAACACCCAGAGATGCCAATTAAGAAAATGGAAGAAAGCCTAAATACCTACATTCCTTTTTTCTTTATTTTTTTTTTAATTTTGTCTATACATATATGTGTGTTTATTTGGTTTCCAATGTTTGCCTTCAGAAGATTAAAAAGGCTTAAAATTTAATAACAATAACAATGTTTAAGATAAGGACTAGAAACAAAAGCCTTGTAAGGAGCGAACCAAGGTAAAATACATTCAGAAAAGAAATCAGATAGTTGCTGCAAGGAAATATTGAGCAATAATAATAATAGTAATAATGCAAAAAAAGTAACATTCACATTGCCAGATAAGAGTATGTCTATTATAGAATGCTTTGGCTCTGAGGTTCAGTATGAAATCATCAGTTAACTTCTAAGAAGAAGTTAATATCTACATTTCTAACAACATCTGAGTGATATTGATACTGGTAATAGATAAATTGTACGTTGCTTATGAAGATTAGCACAACAGAGATTTCTGTAAACTCTGAAAGGATTTTATATCTTCCAATTTTGTCTTTTTCTATCTATATTGTCCTTGATACTGCCATATGTTAGAAAGGCTAAAAAATTCCTAGAATTTGGAATTGAAACACTGATACAAATTTTGAAGAGTTTGAGCTTTTCTGTTCACAGAAAAAACAGGATTAATGTGGAAATTCTGACTGTAAATATTGGTACAATGCTTCATTTACATTCTGGACAGAGGGCTGAGACACAGAAATAGTGCTCCTCTTCCAGTACATTTCTGTTTATGGGTTGCAACTTAGAAATTTATCCTAAAATTTATTTAAGGGGAATTTATTTCTATGACTGCTATGAAATATTAGAGATGATGATAATGATAAAAAGTTGAAACAGATAAAAGAAATTATTATTAAAGATAAAAGAAATAGATTTTATATTGTTCAATGAGGCATAGAGTTACCTTTACATAATAAACTTAACCTTCAATCTACTCGGACAAATATATTTTTAACTCGGAAATAATTTCTACATTCTCCAAATCAGTAAGATTATCTTCACTTTTTTCTAGTATCATAGTGATTATCAATGTATTTGCTGGAAATATTACTAATTACTCTCTCAGCTTTAGTTTCATAGTAAAACAACTGCAAAAAGTTAGTGGCTTTACATATCAAATGTTTACTACTTAATCATTCTATGGGCATGCAATTGGTCCTGGACTCAACTTGGCCATTGAACATCCATGCCAAGCTCAGATGTTCTCAGCTAGGTTCAATATTATGTGTAATCAGCTTCTATCTAGTTTATCACAGTGATTCTCAACCTGTGGGTCGTGACCCCTTTGGGGGGTCTCCTGCATATCAGATATTTACATTATGATTCATAACAGTAGCAAAATTATAGTTATGAAATAACAATGAAAATAATTTTATGATTGGGGGTCACCACTTATTAAAGGGTTGCTGCATTAGGAAGGTTGAGCACTACTGATCTAGAGGCTGGCTTACTGCCCACTAGAACACATCAACTCTTTTCTGTGGGTCTCTTCTCTCTAATAGGCTAGTTTAATTTCATTCACTAAACATGGGTTTACAGAATTCCCCCAAACAGAAAGAGACAAACCTAAGAGAGGAGTGCTTTTTAAGGTTCTGTTTACATCATGTGTGTCAAAGTCACATTGCTCAAAATACATCTCAAAGACAGATTCACAAACTGAAAAAATAGACTCCACTTCTTGATGAACGGATTTTCAATATGACTTTACCAGAGTGCAAATGCAGTCTGGTAATGTTTTGGGTTATTTTTACAAGATTTCAAAGCTAGATTAACTCAGTTATTTATGTTGCTATTTATATGTTCAAGTGTTTGAGAACCTGTATTCAGTAATGTGGATGGGTCGTATTTTTTGCAGATTGCTCACTCAAAATCTATGATCCCCTTCTGATAATCTCAGTTATTTTATTTGAATATTTAGTTCATAAAATTTTATTCTAATCACTTGCATATTTGTATTTACATCTACCATACCACAATTTGTAAGGGTAAGAGAGGAAATGGAGTTGCCCGAGGCTCGAGTTCTTGAATACAGGTTGTCCAATGTGGAGCCTCAGTGGGATATAACAACAGGCCGGAAAAAACTGGAACAGGGAATGTGCCCAGTCTTTATTCCCCTAACCTCAAATCTGAGGCCAATCCTATCCAATAGTCAAAGCTAACAATAAGACATTAGACAAGAATGTCCATGCAATGTCAGCCCCCTGGAGGGCTAAGACAAAGAAAGAAAATCAATCTATTCTAAATATGACAAACAGTAAACAGCACAGAACTCCCAAACTAATTTGCCATTTTTGTTTGGTTTGGTTTTTGTTTGTCTTTTAATGTTTAATTGAAATTATAACTGTATACATTTAGGGGTATAATGTGATGACCTGATATACTGTCTGGCATGCTTAAATCAAACTGATTAACATAACCATCATCTCACTTACTTATTTTTTGTGGTAAGAGATTTATAATTTACTCGTAGTTATTTTGAAATATCATTTGCCATATTTTAAAGGTAATCGTGGATGTTAAAACTTACATTTTAACTTATTTTGATCTGATGTTATTATGCACATCTGTTCTTCTTCCAGAGTAAGAACCTTCAAATACCTTTACCAATTTCTATGTGCTATTCTCAATTATTTAAATTCATCATAAAGTCTTTCCTCAAGCCTATATCTTCAAGTGTTTTTACCATGCTTTCATTGAGGATTTTTGCCATTTTGTGCCTTTAATTTAGGTCTTTTATCTGTCTTGAATCAATTTTTGTGAGTAGAGGAAGGTGTGAGTCCAATTTTAATCTTTTACATGTGGATATCCAGTTCTCCCAGCATCATTTATTGAATGGGGATTCTTTCCCCTAGTGTACGTTCTAGTTTGGTTTTGCAAAGATTAGGTGGCTGTATGATGTCAGTTTCATGTTCTTGTTTTCTATTAGGTTCCAGATGTCTATATCTCTATTTTTTGTGCCAATACATACTGTTTTGATCACTGTGGCCTTGTAGTACAGCCTGAAGTCTGGTAGGCTGATGCCCCTGTTTTGTTTTCATTACTAAGAATTACCTTAGCTAGCCGGGCGTTGTGGTTGTGGCAGGCACCTGTGGTCCCAGCTACTTGGGGGGCAGAGGCAGGAGACTCGCTTGAGCCCAGGAGTTGGAGGTTGCTGTGAGCTGTGATGCCATAGCACTCTGGCCAGAGTGACAGCTTGAGACTCTGTCTCAAAAAAAAAAAAAAAACCAATTACCTTAACTATACAGGGTTTTTCCTTGTTCCCTACAAAATGAAGGATTGTTTTTTCCAAGTCTTGAAAGTGTGATGTTGGTATTCACTTGTAGAAATCAGCCTGGGAGAAGACTTTATGAAGAAGACTGCCATGGCAATTGCAACAACAATAAAAATAAACAAATGGGACTTAATTAAACTGAAAAGCTTCTGTATAGCTAAGAAGACACCAGACAAAGCAAATAGACAACCTACACAATGGGGAAAGATATTTGCATATTGTGAATCAGACAAAAGCTTGATAACTAAGATCTACAGATAACTCAAATTTATCAACATGAAAAAAGCCAACAATCCCTTATACCAATGGGCAAGACTTGAATAGAACCTTTTCTAAAGAAGTCAGACGAATGGCTAACAAACATGAAAAAATGCTCATCACCCCTAATTACTAGAGAAATCCAAATTCAAACCACCCTGAGATACCATGTAATCCCCAGAGAGAATGGCCCACATCACAAAATCTCAAAACTGCAGATGCTGGCGTGAATGTGGAGAGAAGGGAACACTTTCACACTGGTGGTAGAACTGCAAACTAATACAACTTTTTTTGGAAGGAAGTATGGAGAATCCTCAAAGAACTCAAACTAAACCTCCCATTTAATCCTGCAATTCCATTACTAGGCATCTGTGCAGAAGAAAAAAAATCTTTTTATCATGAAGAAGTTTGCACTAGACTGTTTATCGCAGTTCAATTTATAATTGCCAAATCCTGGAAACAGACTAAATGCCTACCAACCCAGGAATGGATTAACAAGCTGTGGTATATGTATGGAATACTATTCAGCCATTAAAAAAGATGGAGCCGTGACCTTCTGTGTATTAACCTGGAGGGAAGTGGAGCACATTCTTCTTCGTAAAGCATCACAAGATGGAAAAGCATGAATCCTATGTACTCAATCTTGATATGAGGACAATTAATAACCTAGTACAGGGTGGGGGTCTTTCTCTCTGGAAAGCAGAGAGAGGGAAGGTGGGAGAGGGGTGGGGGTCATGATGTTTGACACACCTTTCGGGGGTGGGACACAATTG